>OY731402.1:17011197-17271874 GCA_963425845.1 Sphenostylis stenocarpa | reverse complement strand
GAAAATAGGGTTGATTTGAAGATAAAATTCAAAATCGATTTGAAATAATCGATTAAATGAAGTGTTAATCGATTATTACGAAACCAAAATCAACGGAACCACGAAACTCTCTGTTTTAATCGATTAAAAGAGTCTGTTAATCGATTAACGGGCCTGTTAATCGATTAACGGGTGGTTTAATCGATTAAACCGGTGAGTCGATACGAGAAAATGGTTTTTCTCACTCTTTTAATCGATTATTTCCCTATTTAATCGATTAAAGCCGAGTCTGGATGATTAATTTGAGCTTTTTGAAGCTTCTAAGGTACAAACTATGTACCGGTTATCTTAAACTCTAATATTACAGACTCAATCTAATTGAAACAGAGTCATTACAATACAAAACAAGTCTTCAACACTCTAAGTCTTTGAGTTCTTGAATCATCATCAAAATCAACAATCTTCATGTTCATCAAGTGCAACATCAAGTCCTTGAATGTTCAACGAGAGGTAATATATATATATATATATATATATATATATATATATATATATATATATATATATATATATATATATATATTATGATGTACATTACATAATTCAAAATTTAGTAAATTTTAAAATAAAAATATATTTATTATAAAATATATAAATAAATTTTTAATATTGTGTTCTCTTCTGTCCCAAATTTTTTTTTTACAAAATAAGCGACATAAAAACTTAATTTCTTGTTATTTTAATAATTGTCATAGAATACATTAAAATTGAACTTTTAAAATTTTAATAATTTTATAATTTGTTTAATATATTTTTATCGCGATATGAACTAATGGTACATTTGGTTGGCTAAAACAAGCAATGATATATATTTTTTTTAAAGTAAAATAAGAAGTAAAAAAAAATCTAAAAAAAACAAAAAAAAATTAAAAAAAAAAACACTCTCTATTATATAACTACGAAAATTTAAAACTAGCTATTAAAGTTTTATTTGATTTTTTAAAACTTTTTTCATGTCTTTAAAATTTTTTCAAATAAAATGTAATATTATAATTTAAACTATATTATTTTTTAGGAATCAATAAGTTATTATTTTAAACTATTAAATAAAAAATAGTAAACATTTAAAAACAAGTTTCTAATTATCATTATTGAAATAAATGAATTTCCTAATTGTTTAAATTATATATAGAATAATATTATAATTTTCAAAACTTATTTCTTCTATATCCATCATAATTATACTTTTTTATTATACTATTTTAAAATATATTAAAATAATTAAATAAATAATATTAAAATAATAAATAACATGGTTAATAATAATATAAACGTATTTTATTTTCTAGTTTTTTATTATGGAAAACATTTTACTTTTTTTTATTTCTATTATTTTTTGTTACACTTCTCGTGATGATCTATCCAAACTAAATATAAATATATCAAATAGAGTGAATATTTTAGTTTCTAATAAAAAGTTAATTTTTTATATTCAATCTATCTTCAAATATTCATCCTGTTTCAATATGATATATTTATTAACTGAATCAAATTATTTCAGCAAAATTATTTAAAATAATACGATTTTTAGAATAAAAATAATATATTTGTTATAATGTTTAATTTGTAAATGAATTTAAATTGCATATGTCATAAATAAAAATTTATAGTAATTTCCTTTCAATATATTTCCTTGTTACTAAAACTGAATTTCAGTGTTTTGTCACTTGTTATGGAAACATGTTATCTTCTAAAACACACTATCCACATTCCACAATTGTAGAATAAATCCTTAGCAAGTGCTCACTATCCAAGCAAGTCTTTGAATTTTCTTTTCATTCTCAAATTTCATGCTCTAACACACTAAGGTTAGGGTCTGTCTCTTTATCTTTCTCTCTCTTTTATTTTTAACCTTCACACACTTTCTTTCTCTCTCTCTCTTCACCAGAACAAAATATATAACACCCTCATCAGCGATCCTTAACTCTTCCCTCACTCACTCACTCTTTCTCTCTTCCTTCAAACAAATAGCCAAAGGATCATTCAATTCAACATTAGGGGAGCACTATGGACCCTGACGTCATCGAGATTCCTCCCCCAATTCACCAACCTTCAAATTTCTATCACAACAACAAGGCAAGCTCCTGCCACCGATTCAAAGTTTTTATTTTGTATTGTCTGGAATTGTTGGAGGTGTTTAATCAATCGTGTTTCCACTGATGGGGGTCTTCAATTTGTTCAAAGTTATGATCTTTTTGAAAAATCCTTATCCGGGTCCTCACTTTTCAGCCATGATCGTGTTGTTTTGTGTTTTTAGTTTTGTTTTCTGTTGTGTTTTTTCTATAGCACAATTTCGCCCTTTTCTGCTATTGAGTACCTGCTTTTGCTGTTGTTAAGACCACCTTTTCGTGTTTGTTGCTGCATGTGGGGTTTGTTATTTATTGAAATGGAACGGGTTTAGTAGTGACGTGTGCTTTCTGACATTGTAATTTTTTTCCTATGTTATGGATTGTGTGTTTCTCTTATCTTCTTCTTTTCCTTTTGGGTCTTCATTTGATGATCACGATGTTGTTAACCCCAAGGGATTGGAGTTTAGGGGCTTTTGTTGTATTCCTTGGAATGTAAGGGTCTATGCTATAAATAGCCTTTAGGTAAGAAATAGGTAAAGATTTATGTTTAAATCTTTTTGTAATTTTAGTCAGTTTATAACCTTTTCTTCTCCTTGTTGTTATCAGAGTACCTAAGAATAGATGTTAATTTGATTGAGAAACTTCCAAATCACGCAGTTGTTTCTTCTCAGGTTGTTCTATTATGGCGATATGTGCGTGCTATGCATGTGAATTGCTGGTGATATTTTTTGGTATGATTTAGAGGGATAATAATGTTATGTGAGCTATGCTGTGAGGGAAAATTGGTAGGGGGTTGGTGTTTATGGTTGGCCCTATTTCATTGGGCCTTCAAGGATAATTTTGGTACAGTGTAATTTTTGTGACAGAGATTGATTTTGTGTCTAATGCATTTCCCAGTATACTGTCTCAAACCATAGAAAAATGAAACAGTTATTTAGCTGATTTTGTTCACACATGGTCTATTAGTTTACTTACCTTTCTCCTTCTAACTCGAAATTGCACCTCGTCATCAGAATAGACCAATTTGATCTAGTGAGTAGCAGATAAATTAAATCACTCTCTTAATTGGTTAGGGGCTTTTTAATGAAACAGTAATATCTCATTGTTAGATGTTTAAATCAAGACAGTAGAGCTTATATATGCATGCTAATAGGGTTTTATGTTCATCGTTGTGGTTATTCTGTTTATCTCACCTTAGTTTTCCCTTAAATGATGAATTTGATATTTCTGTACTAATTTCCTGTCATACACACACACACACACACGCATATATTATTTTATCCTCTGATTGTGAAATGCCACTGTTTATTTGTTACCATTAGATACGATGAACTTGTCAATCCCTACTATTGTGTCATTTATGTGCAAGTCTGTTGCGAATGAAATGTTCCTACCTCCAAGCCCCTGCACATTGGAAATTGTGGGATCAAACAGCTTGTGACTTGGGTAGCACTATTCTTTTTCTTTTAATTAGTTAATTGTTTTTGGAATTTTAGTTGCCTTAATTTTTCTGTTCTGCCGTTTCCTATGTGTAAATAATTACATTATTCTGTCGTTCAAGCTATGAATGTGTGTAACTGTTGAGTCGCTGTGGTTAACCTGTAACATGGTACAGTATGTACTCTTGTTTTAGTCATAACATAAGCAAAAGTGATTTGGGAAAAGTAAATGGGCATTTAGTGAGGAATCCCTTTCTACAACAGAATAGATTCATTTTACATTTTCCTCTACTGTATGAGGTTTTTGACTTGAGAATTTTCTTTTAGTAACTTCACCATAATATGTTTGATTAAGTTGATTTGAATTTTTCATTATTACATATATGTTCCCTTTATATTGGAAACCTACAAAAACCTCTCACTGACAGGGTAAAATTTTGGACAACTAAAGAAAAATAAATGGAGGTTTCTGTAGGTTTACATAGGTGTAATATCAGTTTGCGAATGCCTGTATTTATTTTCAGGATATAGAGGAGATTTTGTTTAAGAAGACTCCGTGTGTACTATTGTTTTTATGAAGCTACCACCAGTATGTTCAGAAATCAGGATCCAATTTAACCTTGAGCCTGTTTGATTGAAATTTACACGAATAAGTTGCTGTAATTATATTTCAATTTTCAAGTGAATGGTACACATGGACAAATATTAACCACTAGCTGTTAAAGGATGCTGGTGCTGTCACAAAATGGAAGAATACCTGCACAGCTCTTATGTCTAATTAGAGTAAAATTAAAGGGAGATTGTTATACCATGTTTTGTTTTTGGTTTTGTTCAGTTTGAAAATTACACAAGCACTGCTGTTCTCTTTGATATATTTTCTGCTCTATTATTGATGTTTGTATTTAATGAATGTTTCGATGAGTCTACCTTTTCTTACTAATATATAATACTTTATTTTTACTTTCTAGGTCAATTTGCATGATGTGATTGACATTGACAATGATGATGATTCTGAGGATGTAGTGATAATTGGCGAGAAAGTTAATAATAGTAACAAAGGGAAGACAATTGATGCTGTTCATGATGATATCCAAGTTGTGGTTTGTATAAGATTTGTTTTGTTATTTCTTGCATCAGATGGACAATATCTTTTCCAACATGAAGATAACTCTAACGTTTTACTTGAAATCCTTTTCAGAATATGTCTGATTATACTTTCTCTGTGCCTGGTGCGGAAAATTTTGGATCAGTTAGCGGGATTGCATCTTCTAACAATCTCCCTTCAGTGTCAAATAATTTGATCAATGTTGATGGTCATGGTTCTGATCTATCATATGATGATGATGACTACAGTGATATTTTGTCGGAAGAATATATGGATGTAGAGATGGATGTAGATGAGTATGCATTATTACAGAAACGTTTTGATAATGTGGATATACCTCCTGGAATTGAAGCACCTTTTACTTGGTTTCCACCAGGATATGATGTAGGTTTTAACAAGACTGGAAATAGTACATTTTATCCTTGGCATCATATGCAGTCAAATGCTGCATTAAGTCCCATGGTCCCCTCTTCTCAGCCTTCTGCGTCATTAGAGCCAACTAATTCTAAAATTCAAGCATCTTCAATGGGTGGTACTGACATTCAAATGAAAATGGATAATGTTAATCACTCCTCTGGAACAGACTTGTCTTCTCCTCAATTTTTTTCTCAATCTGCCCCATCTAAGAAGAAATCAGCTACTTCAAAACTCAGAGGGCGTACTTCAAATAATTCAGTAGGAGTAGAATCATCAAAGTCTCACTGGTTTTCGGGGCCTTTCTATAGTAAAAAGAAGCAATACCTCAGTTTATTTGACAATTTAGAGTCTGTGAAGCTGCAACATGCAGGTCAGCCACCATATGGGGGCCAATTTCAAACTGCTATGAAGGCAGCTGGTAGTAGCATTTCCTCCCATTCAAATTTTATTGGACACCATGGATCATTGCATATTCCGGGGATAGAACCAGCAAAACCTTGGTGGAAGGTTTCTCAAAATGCTAAATCATTTCCTATTCATGATAAAAAGTCTTCTAATATTGTTTATCATCCACTTGATCCTCTTATTGCCCATCCTGATCATGGATTTGATATCTGGGTTCACGATTCTGCTGGAGATGGATTTAATGGAAAAACAGTGGATGGCCCTCTTGTGACAATGTCGGATGAAGCCAGAGAAGAAATTATGAGGAATTTTCGAAGTTTTAAACAATTTGACACTGTTGAGGACACTTCAGATCATTACTTTGTCCGCAACAGTTCTTCAATGAAGCAGGTAAATCTTTTGAAGTGCTTTCTGTTTTGGTTTGTGCTTAATTATTTGGGTTTACCATGAACCTATTTCTTGAACAGCCACCAAAGAATTGGGCTAAAAAAATCCAGGAAGAGTGGAAGATTTTGCAGAAGGATCTGCCAGGTGAGTTTGTTTCAGTATTCCTGCTTTAAAATAGCTGTACTATTTTCCTTGCCTCATCCAAAGAGCATTTAGTGCTTATTAACCTTTTTCTTAGAAGGTTCCGGATACTTGTTCTTAAACTGATAGTTAAACATAGAAATAACTGTAAATATGTTCTGGATACAAAAATGTGCTACCTGCCGGTGGCATTGTGTTGAATCTCTTACTTCTTTGACTCTTCCGGTTGTCCCTCTCAGATTCAATATTTGTCAGAGTTTATGAGTCAAGGATGGATCTTCTAAGGGCTGTGATTATTGGAGCTGAAGGGACTCCATATCATGATGGCCTATTCTTTTTTGATGTTTTCTTTCCCAGTGGCTATCCCAGTGTACCACCGGTATGTGGTTGGGAATACTGTATCTGATTGACAATATTTTATCATTCATACTTATTAGATGAAGTCTGACACAAGGAGCATATTTAATTGCAGCAAGTCCATTACCACTCTGGAGGTCTACGGCTCAACCCAAATTTGTATAATTGTGGAAAAGTATGCCTTAGTCTGCTTAACACCTGGAGCGGCAACAAAAACGAGAAGTGGCTTCCTGGTGTTTCAACGATTCTACAGGTTCTGGTCTCCATACAAGGTCTAATCCTGAATACAAAGCCCTACTTTAATGAACCTGGATATGCACACATGAGTGGTTCAGCAAATGGTGAAATGATGTCCTTTCAGTATAACGAGGACACATTCATTCTATCATTGAGGACAATGATGTATATGATACGAAGGCCTCCAAAGGTTTGATTTCTAGTCCTGGTTTAATTTTTTGTATCTCTGGCAAGGTTGCTTTGCTGTGTTCATTTGTAATACCTAGTTTATCTTCTATTTTCTAGTTTATCTTAGTTCATGTGTAGTATGTCTCTAGCACTAGTATCTTCTTACCTTGTTCTATTTAGATTTTTGAACATATTTGTGCTTTTGTATTTTGTTGAGCTTAACTATTATTGCAAATCATCAATAATGATGCTTCCTTTGTCCTATCAAAATATGCCCACGGCCCACTACATAAATGATCTTTGGAAAATGGTAGTAATGATTTGAATGAAAGAATAAGTAAAGAGCTGTAACACCCACACCCACACATAATCGAAATGATTATTCTCTCAAACATGTTTCTCTTTTCCAATATTTTGGGGCTCAAAACTTAAATGTTCAATGTCATATATTTGGTTTCAGAATTTTGAGGATTTTGTTAAGGGGCATTTCTGCAGCAGAGCTGGTGATATTCTGGTGGCATGTAAGGCATACATGGAAGGTGCTCAAGTTGGGTGTTTGGCCAAAGGAGGAGTCCAGGACGTTGATGAGGGAGACAGAAGCTGTTCACAGAGATTCAAGGATTCTTTATCCGGATATATAAACATGCTTGTCAGAGAGTTTGCTCAAACTGGAGCAAAGGACATTGAGAAATTCCTACCTCCTCCAGTAGCCACAACAGTAGCACTGGACAAGCCATCAGGTGTTGTTGCTTGAGGCCGCAACCTGAACTGAACATTCTGTTGGATAAACCAAATTTTGAGACTTGATTGATACATATACATACAACAAAACTATACTCAGTACATCTATTTCACCTAATGGCGCCCTTATTGTTTAATGTTAAATAGTTTGACTCTTGTTATGTGCTCTTGTTTTCGTGAACATAGAACAATGCCTGCTCATAATTGTATATAGTTGCAAATAAAAATATAATGTCTTGCAAGTATGACATACTAATAGTCCTGATCATATTATTCTAACTGTGTATGCTTGTTTTGTTTTGTTTGTTTCATTCATATTGGGCAAAAGGGTTAGCAAATTTGTAAAGGGTTGTTTTAATTTCATTTAATAGCCACCACCCAAAACCAAAAAACTGAAAAAAAGGGTTAAATATCTTGTTTTATTAATCTCAATAGCTGTTGGAGATCCTACAACTCTTGGAAACCACTTCAACCATTAAGAAACGGGAGTATTGGATCAGTTTTGAATATTTAATATCAGATTTTGGATTTTCATATATTTTCTGATGGTTCTGGTTTTGATCACTTTTCAAACTTGGATTTAAAAATGTTAATTGATCTAGAGTCTTTCCACTTTCTAGAAAAAAATTTCCATAAGCACATGGATGGTGAACCATTTCCCTAAATGAAGTTGGATTCCATTATATGGAGCTCTTTGTCTCTTCAACCGTTGCTACTGCAAAGAAATATCCTTCAAAGTGTAAGCTCCACAATTTTTAGAACTATTAACATGTCTGAAAGAGTTAGACTATTAACGTGTTGAACGAGTTTTTTTCATAAGTATATTTGAAAGGAAAATAAAATTAATTTTTTTCTTCAGTTAAACTTGATTTGTGTTAAAAATAAAATTTAATTTATACTAATTAGCTCTGTATAAAATAATTTTAGTTTATCAAAAAAATTAATATTTTTCTTATATTTCATCTTAAAAGTAATTAAAATAGCATCATCATTGTTGAATATAGAAGAAATAGAGTTTGAGATTAATCTCCTTTGTGTATAAATCACACATAGGGTAGTCTATTTATAGTAGAGAGATACAACTAAAAGAATAACTGAAAGTAACAGAATAAACAGAAGATATTGTTTGATATTGTGGTTAACAATATCAAATAATATCTAAACAATATCTAACATTCCCCCTCAAGCTGGAGCATACAAATCGTATGTGCCAAGCTTGTTACAAATATAATCAATTCTAGGACCCCGTAAAGATTTAGTAAAAATATCTGGTAACTGATCACTTGAGTTAACAAACTCAGTCTTGATGTCTCCAGACATAATCTTTTCTTGAATGAAATGACAGTCAATCTCAATGTGTTTGGTCCTCTCATGAAAGATAGGATTAGAACTAATATGAAGAGCAGAGTCTGATTGTCACACACAAGTAACATTTGAGTGACATCTCCAAATTGTAGCTCTCTAAGTAATTGTTTGAGCCAAACAAGTTCACAAGCAGCTGAGGTCATAGCTCTATATTCTGCTTCTGCACTAGATCTTGTCACAACACTTTGTTTCTTACTTTTCCATGAGACCAAGTTACCACCAATAGAGACACAATATCATGATGTAGATCTTCTATCCGAAGGAGATCCTGCCCAATCAGCATCTGGGTAGCAAACAACTCTTGTATGGTTATTAGAATCATATAACAACTATTTTCCAGGAGATCCTTTAATATACTTTAAGATACGAATGACTGCATTCCAATGATCTTCACATGGGGAATTAAGAAATTGGCTTACCACACTGATCGCAAAGGAAATGTCGGGACGAGTAATCGTAAGATAATTCAATTTTCCAACCAATCTTCTATACTTGCTCAGGATCGGTATAAGCTCCCCCTGATTTGGTAGAAGTTTAGTATTGGGATCCATGGGTGTATCAACAGACTTTGAATTCATCAACCCAGTTTCCTCCAAAATATCCATGGCATACTTCCTCTGAGATATAACAATACCATCATTGGACTGTGCCACCTCAATACCCAAGAAATATCTAAGTTTGCCAAGATCTTTGGTCTGAAAATGATGACAAAGATGTTGTTTCAACTGAGAGATGTCATGGTTGTCACTACCTGTAAGAACGATGTCATCAACATATACTATCAAGTAAACACATCCAGCACTTTAGTGTCGATAAAAGACAGAGTGATCTGCTTCACACTGAGTCATACCAAATTGTTGAACAATCTTGCTAAACTTTCCAAACCAGGCTCTAGGAGACTGTTTTAGGCCATATAGAGATTTGCGAAGACGACATACCATCCCAGAAGACTCCCCCTGAGCAACAAACCCAGGAGGTTGCTCCATATAGATTTCTTCTTGCAAATCACCATTGAGGAAAACATTTTTAACATCTAGTTGATAAAGAGACCATTGTTGAAGAGCGGTCATGGCGATAAATAAACGAACAGAAGTCATCTTTGCCATAGGGGAAAAGGTATCTCCATAATCCAACCCAAAAATTTGAGTATAACCTTTGGCCACAAGACGAGCTTTGAGGCGATCAATAGTACCATCAGGTCCAACTTTGATAGCAAACACCCACCTGCAACCAACAACAGATTTCCCAAACGGTAATGAGACCAATTCCCAAGTTCCACTATTATGAAGAGCACTTAGTTCATCTAACATGGCCTGACGCCAACCAGGATGGGCTAATGATTCACGGACAGTTTTTGGAATGGTCACAGAAGAAAGAGAGGAAAGACATGTATAAAAAGGTAATGACAGTCGATGATAACTTAAACCAATATAATGGGGAGAGGGATTACGTGTAGAACGGATACCTTTTCGGAGGGCAATGGGAAGGTGAAACTCAGGTGTCACATCCGGAGGAGACAGAGTAGTTGGCACTTGAGTAGAGTCACATGGTGGTGGTTGTAATTGGTTTCGGCAACTATAAACCTGAAGAGACAGTGAAGAAGAAGCTGATTGCGGAGTAGAAACTAATGGTGAAGAAGACACAGTTAGAGGGTCACAAACAACATGAACATTAAATGTACTAGGAGTGTTGACAAGATTGGATGGAGAAAGAGGTGAAGATTGACTTTTAAAATAAAAAGAGAACTCATCAAAGGTGACATCTGCAGACACAAAATAATGGTTAAGAGAAGGAGAAAAACATTTGTATCCTTTTTGTGATCTTGTAAACCCTAAGAAAACACATTTATGTGATCTAGGAGAAAGCTTGTCAAGACCAGAACTGAAATTATGAACAAAACATGTAGACCCGAAAACTTTTAAGAGGTAAGGGATGAAGTGGTTCATGAGGGAATAAAATGGAATGAGGTATTTTATTATCTAAAACCAAAGATGGCATGTGATTAACAAGATAACATGCAGTAAGAAGAGCATCACCCCAAAAATGCTGAGGAACCTCTCTATGAATTAAAAGAGTGCGAGTTGTTTCAATAAGATGTCTATTTTTACGTTCAGCTACACCATTTTGTTGAGGTGTATAAGCACAAGAAGTTTGATGTAAAATACCATAAGAAGCCATGAATTGTTTAAAAGAATGAGAAAGATATTCACGACCATTATCACTGCGCAAAACTCTAATAGAAACACCGAACTGAGTTTGAATTTCATTGAAAAAAGTTTGAAAGATATGAAATAATTCAGAATGATTTTTCATCAAAAATAACCAAGTGCATCTGGAATAATCATCAATGAAAGTAACAAAGTATTGAAAACCTAAAGTAGACTTAACGCGGCTAGGTCCCCAAATGTCAGAGTGAACCACGGCAAAAGGGGACGAAGCACCACGTGTGACACTATGAGGAAAGGAAATACGATTATGTTTGCCTAATTGACACGACTCACATGTCAAACTAGACAATTTAGATAAGGCAGGGACAAGTTGTTGTAACTTGGCAAGACTTGGATGACCTAACTGAGCATGGAGAAGAGAGGGAGACTTTATAATTGCACCAACATGTGTAAAGGGACGAAGATGATAAAGACCATGAGACTCACATCCTGTGTCAATCACCTGTTTCGAACTCTGGTCCTATAAACACACAGAATTGTTGGTAAAAGAAACAACACAATCAAGACAACGAGTTAAACGACTGATGGATAACAGGTTAAAAGGAGACCCAGGGACATAAAGAACATTATCAATGGTTAAAGAAGGGAAAATTTTAACAGTTCCAACACCATGAGATGATACTCTAGAGCCATCAGTCAGTGTAACAAAAGGTAAAGGATCAGGAGAGGATAAAGAGGAGAACAAAGATTTATTACCAGTAATATGATCAGTGGCTCCTGAATCAAAAACCCAAGGACCAGAAGAAGATTGGGTCAGACCAGCAAAAGATGTACCTGTGTGTGCGACAGACACAGTGGAACTAGAAGACTGTTGATCCTTATACCATTTGAGAAATTTGTTGAACATAGCAGGTGTGTCTGATGAAATAGAAGGACGATCCTTAGCAGATAAAGGTGGGGAAAGATTAGTCTGAGCAACTGCAGCAGATCGAGGAGGACGACCATGTAATGCATAACACTTGTCAATCTTGTGACCTAGTTTGCCACAATGTTCACACTCATGTAATGCATAACACTAGTCAATCTTGTGACCTAGCTTGCCACAATGTTCACACTTAGGACGCCTTTTTCCCTATTTGCGAGGGCGAGTTTGGTCATCACGGTGAGATACCAATGCAGAAACAGGTGTGTCAGGGTTGGGTTTTGCTGGTATACGCAAAAGAGTGGAGCAGGTCGATGTCAAGGTGGGGACAACCGGAGAACCCAAAATCTGATCACGAATATGTGAATATTGATCAACAAGTCCGTGTAATGCCCCTAACATGAAGAATTTTGATCGTTGTCCTATCTCGGTGGCAGGGTCAGGGGAAGGAGGCAATAACTCATTGAACTCATGAAAAAGAGCATGAATTTTGCCCATATAATCAGTCATAGAATCTTGATGTTTAGAGGCAATAACATCTACAAATTTAGAACAGACATCATAGAGACGTTGAGTATCATTGGTGTATAATAACTTGGCATGTTCCCAGATTTTGGCACATGTTTCGTAGGAACGAAAAATTTGTTTTAACGAAGGATCAAGAGTACCCTTAAGAACCACACATAATTGAGCATCAATGGTGTCCCAATGGTCTTCCTCACCAGGAGTGAGAGTAGGTGCTTTAGGGGCGTGATGATCAAGATACTTCTGACTCTTAAGCCATAATTTGACGTCTGATGACCATGTGGCATAATTAGGGTCAGTTAAATTGTCAATGGATAAGTGCACATTAACATAGTTAGTGTAGATGGAAGGATCAGACGCAGTACTGACAGAATTGGAAGTACTAAAAGGAGTGGAAGAAGTCATAAAGGACGGAGGCGTGAACCAGTACACCAGGTAAGTTCCTAGGAAAGAGAGGTGGGTCACTAATAAACACGCTTAAATACCAAGTCTTTCCTTGTCAGAACTTTCCTAGACATGTACTTTCACACTACCAAATAACCGACAACGATAGCGGCGGTGGTGACGGCTTCAATAGTGGTCAAAGGCGAAAAAAAATTTCAAAATAACCTTAAGATCTAGATACCATGTTGAATATAGAAGAAATAGAATTTGGGATTAATCTCCCTTGTGTATAAATCACACATAGGGTAATATATTTATAGTAGAGAGATACAACTAAAAGAGTAATTGAAAGTAACAGAATAAGCAGAAGATATTGTTTGATATTGTGATTAACAATATCTAACAATATCAAATAATATCTAAATAATATCTAACAATCATGATTGAAATCCTGAACTATTTTACTATGAGACAAAAAGTAAGTGTTGTCATCTATGTCAACCAATTTTGATAGACAATGTTATTATTATTATTATTATATATTTAATTACGGATGAAAAAAATAAGTTTCGAAATGGGTAGTTAAAAACATTTATTTAATTTAAGAAATAAAAAATATATTTAAAATTGGGTTAGAATATCCGTTGGTGGGTCCTTACCTGCCCCTAAAGTTGGGTCCAATTGACTTCTTCTTTCCAAGTTGATGGGAGGGACATCAGAGCATTGACGTATTTGCTTCTTCACGGCTTATTGGGCTACATTGAGGCCCATTATCTCTAACATCGTGTTGTTTTCAAGAGTGATTTAAATTGGAAATACCTTAAAATTATATTCAGCTTTTTAAATTATTCAAATTTCAAAAAATTCAGACAATTTATACATTTAATTTTAGTTATTTATAATAATGTTTTTATTTTTCTGGTTCACATCTTAAAAAGTTTAATTATAGTTCTCCGTTGACTGTCACCATCTAAAAAGTCTTCGTTACGTGTTCTTTGGTTTCGACTTCAATTCTACATATTGATGAGTGGTGACGAGTTCACCACGCAACGACTTGTTCCTGGTGGACGAAGACTCACTAATGGAGTAAAAATAACAGAAATTGAATATAGGAAAGAAAATGACACTTTCGTACATTTCAATAATATATATATATATATATATATATATATATATATATATATATATATATATTTATATATTTATATATTTATTGATCCTTATCAATAAAAAAAAATTGGGTATGATATGAATTTTTTGTTGGAAAGGGAAATTTTAAAATAAAATTATTAGCAGAAGATTATGAAATTATATCAGAGTGAACTGGACATAGACTCAATTTTTCTCCACAATCGTTGTTAAAAAAATAAAATATAATAAAAATATATATTTTTTTAAAATGTTATATATATATATATATATATATATATATATATATATATATATATATATACGTTTAAATAACTTAAAGTATAAAAATATAATAAGATTTTTTCTTCAAATCTTATGTTGAAAATCAAGTAAAGTATATATAAACTAATAATCTCAAAATAGATATTTATATAATTTATAAGAATAAAATATTAAAAATGTTGATTTTTTATTGGATATTATATATATATATATATATATATATATATTTAAAAAATAAAATTAATAAAAATATTTAATTTTTTTCATTAACTAAGATTTCATCATAATTTAAAAATAATACATGAAATATTAAAAAAATAAACTAATAATTTTAAATAAATATATTAAATTTAAATTTGTTATAAAATAACGATTATACGTGTACATAGATTAATATTAAATAAATTAACATATCACTTTTCTTCTATTTAAATACTGTCACACAAATATAAATATATTATATTCGTATAGACTGGCATTCACATTATTCATATATTTTAAAATATTAAATATTAAATTAGATATTATCACATTATTCACATTAGAGATATAAATTACTAAATAACTTGAACTAAATTATTAAAAATTTTCTTCTAATTTTATAATTTATCCTTTCATCTTATTTATGTATGTGATAAGTAGAGTTATGATATCTTATTAGTTTCAAATCAATATTCATATAGGCTATATTACATATGAGGATATTAGGTGGTAATTCTTATATTACAATGTAACATTTTTCAATACACATGATAATATTCAACACATCGCATCTCATGTTTATAAGATATATTGTAATATTTTACATCATATACATACAAAACAAATCACAAAAATTACCTTATATTCACAATTTTCATCATTTCTAAGCCTTTAAAACAAGGAATTTTTATTTTGGTGAAATTCTTGTAGAAAATCTCATTCTTTTTTATAATTTTCGCTTGAGTAAAAATATAACAAAAACTAGCTTTCGTCCACTTGGAATTTTTCGCTTAAGTAATAGTTTTTTCTTTTGAAAAGAAAATATTTTCAAGAGGAATCATTGCCTCTACTACACATTTCACTTAAATGATGATCAGGGACGGATACAGAGTGGGGCGAGCATGGGCCCGACCCCTTCCTCTTTCAAAATTATATACAGGCGGGGCGGGGACGGGTTTTGCCTCCTCGATTCCCACCCCCGACTTTTTTAATCATCCCCGTCCCCGCTGGGTTTCGAGTTCCCGCCCCCGCGCCGTCCCCGATTTATATTATTTTTAAAAAAATAATTACATATATAATAAATTAATTTTACTATCTATTTTTTATATATAAATAAATATTTATAATTATTATTAATTAAATATATATTTTAATTTATTATATTTATATTAAAATATGTATGTAAAAAAAATATTTTATCATTTTTTATTTATAATATTATTATTATTAGTATAACACTATATTCAAATATTTATAACACTATTATTATAATATTGTATTCAAAAATTTGATTATATATATAAGTTAATTCATTTTTAAGTTGTCATTTAAAAATATGAAATATATAGTTTATAAGGAAATATTTAATAAGTTAATTCTTATTCAATTAGTTCGAAGTAATAAAAGTTTAAATTATCAATTCCTTTAATCCTTTAAAATACAATTATTTTATTAAGATAAAATTTGATATATGATAAATAAGAATAATAAGATAAAAAAATATGACATAATAAAACCTAATAAATATAAATTATAAATAAAATAATATTAGTTACTACTAAGATTTATGTAAATATTTAGAGAAATATAAAGAATAAAAAAAAACTTTGTGTTCATCAAATTGGTTGAAAAGATTGAAAAAAAAAACAAATTGATGGGAGAGATTAAGGAAATGTGAAAAAATGAAAGGTAAGAGAAAGAATAATGTAATAAATTAATTGATATAAAAGATTAAAAAAGACAAAAATTAAAAAGTGGGTAGAAGAAAAAAAATTGGTGAAATATAAAAAAATGACCTTATATGTAATAGAAAAAGAAAAGGAAATACTTTTAAAATATTAATATTTTAAAATTTAAATTTAAATATAAAGTCGGGCGGGAACGGGGACAGGGACGGGGTCGGGGTGGGGATTGCATTACCCATCCCGGCTCCCGACTTTTTAAAGCGGGAAAACCCGAACTCAACCCCGCTCCGCTTCGCTTCACTGGTCAACTCGGGTTTTCTCCAGTCAAACTCGAGGCGGGATGGGTCGGTCCCCACGAGTACGGGTTTAATTGTCATCCCTAATTATATATATTATATTTCATTTATAAATTGTAAAAAAATTTATATTATAAATAGTAAAAAAAAAATACGAAGATCTAACTCAAAAGTTCTCGTTTCATACATTTTAGTGTATCAGTTTATATATTATAATATAATAAAATTATTATATTATATAATATTATAAATGAAAAATTTAAAGAAATTTATGTAAGAAGTTAACAATTTGGCTTCTTTTATAACTTGTAACCTAATAGAATTGGGTAGTTCTATAAATAAAAAAGTTAAAGAAATTTATATAAGAAGTTTACCTTTTTTTTTGCCCCCGATTTAAACCATTTCTAGATCCGTCCTTGATGATGAGTCATCGCTTAAATGAAATATATAAACACTACAAGAAAATCGCGTATTATCGACGGATTTGTAATTGTCTGGAAAATAATTATTACCGACTGAAAATTACCGACTGAATATAAAATATTTGTGGAATTTGATTTTATCGACGGATATATCTGTCGGTAAAATAATAATTAGTTACCGACGGATATATCCGTCGATAAATCCGTCAGTAATTTACAGATAAATTTACCGAATGTATATATTCGATCAAGAATCTAGTCGATAAATTAACAATTAATTACCGACCGGATATATCCGATCGGTAAATTAACAATTAGTAAATATTCACTTAATTAAAAAATTAAATATTTTTATTTAATAATTTAATTTAATCATAATTAGATTAATTTATAATAATTTCTTAAATTAAATAATTTAAAAATAAATATTTAATTATATATAAATATATAAATATATAAATATATAAATATATAAATATATAAATATATAAATATATAAATATATAAATATATAAATATATAAATATATAAATATATAAATATATAAATATATAAATATATAAATATATAAATATATAAATATATAAATATATAAAATATAAATATATAAATATATAAATATATAAATATATAAATATATAAATATAATTTATTTAGCTTAGTGGTTGGAGTATCGACCTCTAACTCTAAGGTATTGGGTTCGAATCTTGTAATTTCAGTAAAACATTTAGCGATCGGATATATCCGTCGATAATTACTGACGGACTATTAAATCATCAGTAATATTTACCGATAACCGAATTTTCGATGAATTTTTGTCGTCGAAAATCCGTCGGTTGGATATTACCAAACGATTTTTGTTATTACCGATGTATTTTGACCGTCGATAATATTAAAATTTCTTGAAGTGAAATATCTAATTAACAAAATATGAATATATCAAACTAGCTTATAAGTAACAAATACAGTCTTTTTAAATTTTATTACACAATTTTCTTTTAAATCATGATATACCAAATCCAAATATAATTTATTTTGTCTTAACTTTCTAAGCACATGATTATTCTAAATCAACCTATATTCAAATTCAATTTCATTTAACACGTAATAAACACATACAATCACATTAAAATTTTTTGCATTAAAATTTTTTGCAATTCAAACAATATGACCAAATTATTTTTACAATTTAAATCTTCTAACTTAAAATAATATGAAAATAAAAGAATAATTAAATTCTCTTTTTTTTTATTTCTTCTACTAAAAAATCCCAAAACTTTTAAAATCTATAAAAAATCAAATCTTGTTAAAAAAAATCCAATCAACAAATTAAACCTATTAGAATATAGTTAAAATTTATCTTTATCAAAAGTGACGGACATGCACCTGAATTCTTCTTGCATAAACTTTTTAAATTTACATGTTTGACTAGTCAATATATGAAAATTTTATATTTTTATGTTTATTATTGTTATTATTTTAATCGTTGATGGATATTGGAACGGAAAGAATTGTTTATATATCAAAATCTTTGTTAGACAATCCATGCATCATCTCATAACCCATTACATTTTATTACAATTTTTTCATAGGTTGTGTCGATTTTCAAAATATCACCGGTATAATAAGGCATGCCATCAATCTATTTCTCCCCATTTTCTCTCTCTCTCTTTTTTTTTTTACTTTGACAAGTCAAACAACTTGTAAACATTGTTTAGGTAAGAGAAAAGAAAGAAAAAAAAAAAACAACTGAAGATACTTCTATCATTATGACCAAGTTTATGATTAAAAAATTGATATATTGAGAACTGATTGCCAGAAAACAACTATTTTTATTAATATAATAATGATTGAAGGATTTAATCAAAATCAAAATAATTTAAAATTATTATTATTATTATTATTATTATTATATAAAAATGAATTGTAGATCGAATATTTGCGAAAACAATAGTGTCAAAACAATTTTTTCCGTTTGGCATTTGAGAAAAATAAATCTAATACATTTCCCGTTGTAATAATATTATTTTCTATTGGATGTTTTTTTGGAATGGTATGATTATCGTACTCCCATCCCATGTGATGTTATCATTAGAAGTCAGTCTTCTTTTGCCACACTCATGCACCCCTGGAGATAGATAATTCTATAAATGTGAATTGAATTTCTTCTTTGTTTCCCACTTTCACTCCCTAATAACAAACTACTTTTTATCTTACCATGATCATGAATTTTCTTCTCTCCGTTCTCTTTTCTCTTTTCACTTTCTTCTCCTTCAACCTTGTTCCCTCCTTTGCCTCACAACCTTCTTACCAAGAACACTGTGTCTCCACAGTTCTTGACTCCACCCCCACCACCAAACTCAGCCTCAACTTTTTCCCTCTTGGTGGTGAGAACACTGGTTTCTACACAGGAGGTGGTAACATCATTGATGTTGCTGCTTCTTGGAACCGCTTCTCCTTTTACCTCTCAAAAAGGAGCACACGTGCAACTCAAACGCCAAACGTTTTCAAGCTCCAAGGCACAGTATCATTTAGAAGCGCTAACACATTCAGTGATGGTTCATATTATTTGGGTCAACGGCGTTACCGTAGAGGTTACGTAACGTTCAAGCTTGAAGGGTTTTGGAATGAACCTTCAGGGAAGATTTGCATGGTGGGGACTGGTAGTGGTTACTCCAAAACAGGTGACTCTCTCAACGTGGATGCTGTTTTTAAGCTTAATGATGTGTTCAATGTAAGTAATATCACTAGCTTGGTTAGTGGAAGTTTGGAGAGCTTGAGTTCTGAAAAGGGTGATAACTACTTTAAACCCATTTCCGTGTTGATGTTTCCAAAAGAAAAGTACAATTATACCCTGGATTCTATAGAAGTTGCCAATGAGTTTTCTGATGGGAGTGAGCAAGGATTAGCATTGAATTTAGATTCATTTAGTTTTTGCAAGTCTCCTCTCTCTTGGGAGCTTACAAGACTCCAATTAGAGTACTCTGTTCAGTGCCATTCTTCTAAGAAATGCAGTATAAGTGGGAGTTCTGGTAAACTTCCTTCTCTACTGTCTTTGACAAGCATTGGATGTTCTCTTAATAATAAGAAACATAGGTTGAGGGTTCTGGTGGAATTTTCAGATATTAGTAATTATGGGATTAACCAGAGTTTTGATTACAAAACTATGTTAGTAGGGGAAGGATGGTGGGATGAGAGTAACAACATGTTGTGTGTGGTTGCTTGCCATATCATGGGCAAGTCGTCGTCCTTAGTTGGCACTCATGTGGGTGATTGCTCAGTAAGACTAAGATTGAGATTCCCCTCAATTTGGTCAATAAAAAACACTAGTAGTATAATGGGCCAAATTTGGAGCAATAAGAGTGCAAGTGATTCGGGATATTTTAAGATGGTAACATTTAGAAATGATGAGGGTCGTGGGATGGGAGGTCATGGCTTAAAGTATGAGTTTAGCCAGCTAGAAAAGGTTCAAAAATCATGTCTAAGCCCAACACACAAGCCTAATGACAAGGGTAAAAGATATCCAGAGGCCGATTCTCATAACATGAGATTTGATATGTCACTTAAAGAGTCCATGA
Organism: Sphenostylis stenocarpa; assembly: GCA_963425845.1. NCBI lineage: Eukaryota > Viridiplantae > Streptophyta > Magnoliopsida > Fabales > Fabaceae > Sphenostylis > Sphenostylis stenocarpa. The sequence continues at coordinate 17,251,410 of OY731402.1, read as the reverse complement.
AAAGAGTAGCTTGGGGTTATTCAGAACCGTTAGCTGTTGATGATGAAATCTCTGAGTTTGGCCAATACACATCATCTGATTCTTTCTCAAGATTCCCAAATGAAGTTCCTGATGGAACCCTTGACATCAACCATGGTAGCTTGTTTAACATGAGCTACAAGATTAGCCTCTTCGTGTTGTCTCATTCAAAGTTAGGTTACAACAATTCTGTGTTTAATATGTCCTCTGGGAGAGTGAAGATCACTGCAGAAGGAGTTTATGACGCTGGAGAAGGAACCTTGTGTATGGTAGGTTGTCGTGACCTTATCCCAATCCAAAAAACTGAGACACCAGTTGCTCATGATGCAGATTGTGAGATTCTTCTGAAGTTTCAATTCCCACCATTGGACTCTAGTGATAGAAGCTACATTAAGGGAAGTATTGAAAGCAGACGTAAAAAATCTGATCCTCTTTACTTCAAGCGTTTACACATATCTGCAGTTTCATACAACAGGGAAGTGGGAAGAAGAAATGTTTGGAGAATGAATATGGAAGTGATCATGGCTCTGATATCTACAACTCTGGGATGTGTTTTTGTGGGGTTGCAACTCTACAAGGTGAAGAGAGAACCAAATGTGCTCCCCTTCATCTCACTGATTATGATGTCAATTCTTACTTTGGGTCACATGGTACCCCTTGTTCTGAACTTTGAAGCTCTTCTCATTCAAAATCCCAACAACAAACGGTGGGTAAGAAATAATGGATGGCTTGAAGTTAATGAAATAAGTGTGAGGCTGGTCACCATGGTGGCTTTCTTAATGCAATTCCGGCTTCTATATCTCACTTGGTCAGCAAGAATGAGTGGTGAAAGCAAGGGCCTATCGATTTCTGAGAGGAAAACTGCTTATGTCACTTTATTCTTGTATGCAGCAGGGTTATTATTGGCTGCATTCTTGTTGAAGTTGAAGAAGAATGAAGATAAGGATTCTGTGTATATCCCTATGTACCAGCCTTCATCTTGGGAGAACATAAAATCTTACGGTGGTTTGATTTTGGATGGTTTTCTCTTGCCACAAATCATTCTAAACCTGTTTTCAAATATGAGGGACAATGTTCTTTCATGTTCTTTTTACTTTGGAACTACTTTTGTGAGACTGTTGCCCCATGCCTATGATCTTTACAGGACTCGGATTGATTCTCCCCTAGATCGGCCATACTACTACGCAGATCCAAGTGAAGATTTTTACTCAACCGCTTGGGATATTGCCATTCCATTGGGAGGTATCCTATTTGCTATCATTATCTACTTGCAGCAACGTTTTGGTGCTCATTTTATTTTGCCTCATAGATTCAAAGTGTCTAAGGTATATGAAAAGGTGCCCGTTGTTAATGATCCAGAAGCAGAAGTAGAGACAACCACCATGTAAAATGCCCCTATGATCCAAGTGCAAATGATCACCCTCAAAAATGATCATTCTCAAGCAGTTCTGTTAAATGTTCATGTATTTTAAACTTTTCATTAGTTATGAACTTGTATTGTTACAGTATAGTCTGTAACATTTTTTTTCTTGTTTGTTTTTTTCTTTTTTTGTTTTTTGGGAAATTTGAAACATGACCTGTGCCCTTGTCCTCTTATTTTGAAGTCACATACATGACTTGAGTGGTTACGTGGATTAGAATTGGATACTGATGAATCATGAATCATATTTTAAAACAATTAAAGTTTCAGACTCGAAGCAAAATGTTTATTTCCTCTATTACTCCTAATAAGCAGGTTTGTGTTTACAATTAGTTTTACGAAACACTACTTGTTTATTTTAAATGTTGTATATGGCTAAAGAGAAAGATTTTACGTACTGTGAGCAAATATGCTGAAATTAATAGAAGCCAGAAACAACTAACACAGCGAGTATCTCAAAAAATGAGTTGAGGTCTGTCATGTTCTCTATTCCTAGATTTGGTAAGGAACACATTCAGTTTTAAATTATTGTTTTTTGGTCATTGTGAAAATTTGTAAACAAATTTATAATGTTGAGTCCAGTATCTATAAAATAGTCTTGGTCATATATTATAAACACGAGAAAAAGGAAATGAAAAGGTAAAAAATACATAAGTTTTTTCTTTTTATTATGCATCCAAAAAGAAAAAAAAATTCTATAACAAGAAATTTCTTATAATAATAAATTTAACCATAAAAATTTGAAACATAATATTTTTTTTACTAAATTTTTATTTATATATATATATATATATATATATACTATATAATAAATATTTAGCACTAAAAACAAATAAATAAAAAATTTAAAGCAAAAACTTGCGAGTCTGATTTTTCGATTTACTGGGAAATTTTTTGTAAAAGAATTTCCAAATAAAAAACAAATTACTTCATAAATTAAAATTAGTTTATGCTTAACTTGAAAACTAAAAATTTAGAAAATCGTATAATTTTTTTTATAAATTAATAAGTTTAATTTATGAAAAATATGTTTTTGAAATACTTATTTTCCAAAGCATCCATTTGACTTGTTGATTGATCTTTGCCAAAGGAAGAGGCATGACTTGTTCCAAGTCTTTGTGGGGTTTAACTAATCCACGCATAAATCCAATGACATGACCATTTAATTATGCCACCTATGGAAATTGCCGCCAACACCTTTGTTCTCTTCCTCCACAGTTTGTCTCAAACACATGGGAGAAACCGTCCTTCTTCTCCATTCTATCCACTCATATTAGTTTAATCTATCTTAATTAACAAGTTTCAAATTTCACTTGTACTTAAATTGCACGCTAGACCAAAAATTCAAATTTAATCTAAAAAAAAAAACTCAGCTTAAAATAGAAAGATTTGTCTTTATTGAATCTCTGCATTTTTTTATTGTTTTATTTTATGTTTATATTGATTTTAGTTTTATAATTATTTAAGAAAAGGTGAATAAGTTAATTAATAGTCGTTTAATAGAGAGCCTCCGAGAAGTCCATGCTTGAACACAAAAGGACAACACATATTGGAATGGTGCGGCACCCAAAAAAATTATAAAAAGTTTCCTGCAACAGTTTTTTTTTTTATCAAAATTATAAATTTTTTTGAGAATTCTTTAAAAATATATATAAGATTGACAAAAATTTTATTATTTTAATAAATTTTAATTAACAGAAAATAATATGTTTGATAGAATTTACATGATAGTTATCTATTTAAGAAATTCATACATCATTTGATCTGTTGACAAGAGCTTACAGAGAAGCAAATTATTCCACATAATCCCCTTTTGGAGGGTAAATGTCAAGTGGGAATCTTCCCTCATAAATGAAAGTAAATCATATCCTCCACTAAGTCCACAAGTCATACAAATAAGACTGCCAAAGTGGTCCATCCAAGCCATTATTAACCATTAATTAATACGTTGTTTTCCATGTCCCAACTCAGAAACTTCCTACAACTTTTTGTCAAAGAAACAGTCACATTTTTCATCAATATTCAGCTGACTTTAGGTATTAAAATATACTTATCCATATTTTTAAGTTAAATTAAAAAAATTTAAAAATTACTTTGTTTTATTCTATTTAGATCTTAATTTAAATAGGCTTAAATCATATTAAGGGATGAATAATTTTATAAAATAATAATAAATTTTTAAAAACTAATATTATTTTATTAATAAATATATTTATTATAAATTAATTTATCAATTTATTTTATGAATAAAGACAAGAGTAATTTTTTAATGGGGATTTATTCTAAAAATTAATAAATTATTATTTTAGATTATTAGGTTATAAAAAATAAATTACAATAATAAAAATAAGTTTTTAACTTTTAAAATGAATGATTAATTTTTTTTATAATTTATTTATTAAATTATTAATATAAAATTAAAAATTAATTTTATTAATATAACTTAAATTTTAAAATATTTTTTTATTTTTATTTAAAAATATTTTTTTGAATTAATTATATTCTTTTATTTTTAATTAGGTCAGCATGTTAATCTAATATAAAGTTAAATTAAATTACAAATTATATTTTATTTTAAAATATAGAATAAACTGGATTAATAATTTTTTTAACTTTATTCCTAAAATTAAGTTAAATTAGACCAAAATACTCCTCTTAAAAATTGTAAGTGAAGTCTATTATAAATATAAAGAGATATTATATTATCTTAATCAATTCATTTGTGCCTTATATATATATATATATATATATATATATATATATATATATATATATATATATATATATATATATATATATATATATATATTACTAAGTTTTAGTCATTAGAACAATAATTTTTACTTCTTGAACAATTTTTTTTTACAGTTTATGACTGTCAAAGAAAAGTTATGACATGTTTTACATGGTTAAAAAAAGTTCTTTGATATTAGATCCAAAAGAATAACTGAACTATGCTTAACTTATATATAACAGAACTGAGTTTCTGCTTTGTTTCTCTCTACCTTTGATCATGGTCATGGATTCTCTTCTCTCCATCCTCTTCTTTCTTCTCACTATCTCTTCCTTCAACCATGCCTCCTCCTTTACTTCACAACCCTCTTACAAAGACCATTGTGGTTCCATAGTTCCAGAGTCAACTGCCAATGAACTCATTCCCAGCTCCTTCCCTTTTGATGATCATCACACAGGTTACTTCACGGGAGGTGATAGCATCATCGATGGTGGAACATCCTTGAACCAATACTTTACCTTCCAACCAATGTACATACGTGCAACTCAGTTCTCTGAATTGTTCAAAGTTGAAGGCTCTGTATCACTCACCTCCAGCATATCTTACTTCTACCCTGTAGGGAACTTTAGCTATGATGACAGATTAAGGTATGAGCGTCGACGTCGCTACCGTAGAAGCCATGTAAACTTCAAGCTTGAAGGGTTTTGGTCTGAGTCTTCAGGGAAGGTTTGTATGGTAGGGACAGGAAATGGTTATTCAAAGAAAGGTAAGTATCTTAATCTGGATCTTGTGTTTAAGCTTGTTAACGTGTTTAATGTAAGCAATATCACTAGCTTGGTTAGTGGAAGTTTGGAGAGCTTGAGTTCTCAAAAGGATGAGAACTACTTTGAACCCATTTCTGTGCTGATGTTTCCAAAAGGTAATTACAAGTATACCTTGGATTCCACAGAAGTTGCCAATGAATTCTCTTCTGGGAGTGATGCTGCAAAGGGTGGTTTTTCATTGAATTCGTTGAGTTTTTGTTCACGTCCCCTTTCAAGGGCAATTAGAAGGCTCCAATTAGAGTTCTCTCCTAAGTGCAATCCTTCAAAGAACTGCACTCCTTTTAGTGAGAGTTCTGGTCCACTCGTGTCTCTAATGTCTTTGAAAGGCATTGAGTGTTCTCTTGCTAACAACAAGCATAGGTTGCGGGTTATGATGAGATTTTTGAATGCTAGTGATTATTGGATTGGCCAAAGTTTCAATCCGAAAACTATGTTGGTAGGGGAGGGATGGTGGGATGAGAAAAAAAACATGTTGTGTGTAGTGGCTTGTCATATCATTGGCAAGACATCATCCTTGACTGGTTCTCATGTGGGTGATTGCTCAGTAAGACTAAGATTAAGATTCCCCTCAACTTGGTCAATCAACAGTACTAGTAGGTTAGTTGGCCAAATTTGGAGCAACAAGAGTACTAATAGTAGAGGCTACTTCAAGAAGATAACTTTTAGAAATGAAGAGGATGGTAGGGTGGGAATTTTTCAAGCTACAAAGTATGAGTATAGCCAACTAGACAGAGTTAAGAAGTTATGCCCAACACCCAAGCCTACGAAGAACAAGGGGAAAAGATATCCAGATGCCTATTCTTATGACATGAGATTTGACATGGCAGTTAGAGAGTCCGGCAAAAGAGTAGCCTGGGGTTATTCAACTCCCGTGGCTGTTGGTGATAAGGTCTCTTCCTGGGGTAATGTCCAAAACTCCACGGTAGAAGTTTTTGAGGAAAAACTCAATAGTGGTGGCTTGTTTAACATTAGCTACAAAATCTCACTATGGTTTAATTCAACCAATGTCCAGAATTCCATACGTAATCAGTCCTCTTGGTCAGCGGGGATTTCTGCTGAAGGAATTTATGATGCTGGAACAGGAAACTTGTGTATGGTAGGTTGCCGCGATCTTCACTCAAATCCTCTTATACCAACAGCTCATTCTGTGGATTGTGAAATTGTAGTGAAGTTTCAGTTACCACCATTAGATGAAAAAAAAGGAATCTTCATTAAGGGAAGCATTGAAAGCACACGCAAAAATTCAGATTCTCTTTACTTCAAAACTTTGGAGTTATCTTCAGCTGCATTTTACACTGAAGTTGCTGAAAAGGCAGTTTGGAGAATGGATATGGAGACAATCATGGTTCTAATATCTACCACTCTAGCATGTGTTTTTGTGGGATTGCAGATCTACCATGTAAAGAAACACTCCAACGTGCTCCCTTTACTCTCACTTGTTATGATGACAATACTTACTTTGGGCCACATGGTACCCCTTGTTCTGAACTTTGAAGCACTTCTTGCTCAAAATCCTAACAACAAAAATTTCGTGTTTGGAAATGTTGGATGGCTTGAAGTGAATGAAATAGCTGTAAGGCTAATCACCATGGTGGCTTTCTTGTTGCAATTCCGACTCCTTCAATTAACTTGGTCATCAAGAAAGAGTGATGAAAGCAATAAAGGCCTCTTGACTGCTGAGAGGAAGGGTGCTTATGTCACTCTTCCCCTGTATGCCGCTGGCTTTTTGATTGCATTGCTGTTGAAGCTTAAGAGAGATGGAGAGGTTGTTGTGATGACTCCAGGAAACCAACATCATTCATCATGGGAGAACTTAAAATCTTATGGTGGTCTGGTGTTGGATGGCTTTCTCTTGCCACAGATAATTCTAAATCTCTTCTCTAACATGAGGGAGAATGTTCTTTCATGTTCTTTTTACTTTGGAATTACTTTTGTGAGGCTGTTGCCACATGCCTATGATCTTTACAGGACTCATAATTATTCTCAGCTAGATAATGGGTCATACATCTATGCAGATCCAAGTGCAGATTTTTACTCCACTGCTTGGGATGTTGTCATTCCATTGGGAGGTATCAGTTTTGCTGTCATTATCTACTTGCAGCAACGTTTTGGTGCTCATTGTATTCTGCCTCAAAAGTTCAAAGGGTCTAAGGTTTATGAAAAGGTGCCTATGGTTGTTGAATTAGAAGCTGAAGTAGAGACCACTAACTTGTAAAATGCACTTTTTGACCACCTTAGTGCAAATGGTCTAATCATGGGGAATCAAGATTAGGCCATTTATAATTTCACGTATTATAGCTATGAAGTTTTGTTGTTGCAATATATGTAGTGTATGCAAAATAAATTTTGTTACAGCAAAAGGACTTGTCATGTGGCTGATTAAACGAAGTCTTGTCTGCTATGAAAATTTTAATCCAAAATACAGGTTCATTATAAGTACTTTAGCAGGCGACAGACTTGGATCATATTGATTCTGTAGATAATGTTTTCAAAACTTTGAAAAATTTGACTCCAACCAAAGTATATGAATGAGGGGTTAAAAAAGCAGGCTGCTCTACTTGACCGTACGGAAGAAAAAAATGATTTAGATGATTCATATTTTATCATAATTTTTTTTATCTAATCCATATTTTTTAACTTGATTGAAAACAATAATAATAATAATAATATTTCTATATAAAATAATTAATTAAAAAATATTTTTTATTTTATATATAATTATTTAATATATAAATTATAAAATAAGTTATTCATTTAATTCTAAAATTAAAGACTTATACTTCATTATCATTATTTTTTTTTAATAATTTATTAATTTAAAAACTATGATTTAAATAAGTCCGATTAAAATTGTTATGATTTAATCTAGGAAACAAACTGTTGTCCATTCGCCTAAATATATTTTAACACCGTTATATGAATATCTTTGTAATGTTTTGTGTCTAAATTCTAATTAAAAGAATTAAAAATGTAAATCTAATTGCAAGTTATAGGAAAAAATAGATATATAAAGTCTATGTAAAAGTAAAGATTAATTCACTAATATTTTTTTCCATTAGTTATCATTGATTCCTCTCGATTTAAATGTAATAATAAAATATATTAATAAGAATTATAATAATTCACAATCCAATTAAATCCATTTAATCCACCATATTCAATTTATCTAGAAAAACAGCTTTTAAGTCAAAGAAAAATATCTGCATAAATCTAATTTATAATATAATTAATGAAATTCAAATGAACCATCTGAATTATGTAATTAATTATGAATGGCTTAAATGATTAAAGACCAAACCTTAATAAATAAATAAAAAATTATATTAGAAAATTAACATAAAAAAAACTAGAAAGTTATTAAAATGCAATAGAAAACAGGAGAGAATGTATAGTGCATGAATCATTAAGTAAAAGAGAATAGAACAAATTTGATTTAAGAACACGTGAATTGAAGAATCTTGAAAGAAAGAACAACTTAATTCAGTTAGTGTTTGAATATAAAGAAACATGAAGAGTCTAACTAAGAACCAGAGGAAAAAAGCTTTTAAATCTAAACACTGAATTAAAACTAAATCATAATTTATGTTTTTAGCATTCTAAAGTTTATTTATACAACAATAATTTAACTAAAACGTGTAAGGCTCATAAAAGACCCATAAATAATAAAGTTAAAAAGTTAGAATTTATTTGTTCAATTTTGCAAAAGATCGGTTTACACCCTTTTCCTGAACATATCTTTATTTTGCTGAGTGAAATAGTTAATTAAGTTGATTGATACTTTTGCTTAGCAGAATCCTTCTTTATTAAATAAATTGATCAAATAAAAAATGTGTTTTCTATCCAATATTCGCTAAAATAAAAACTTTAAATGTATTCATGTACAAATGTTCAGTAAAATATAAAATTTAATCAATAAATTGACTAAATATCTATTGAATTTTATTTTACTAAAACTATGTTAATAATAAATAATTAAATAGGATAATTATATGAAAAATACATAAATAAAAACATAGATAAGATATATTATTCAATATAAATTTAGACTTAAACTTTTGCACTTTCAAGCAAAATTAGAAATAAGAAAACATGATAAAAAAACATTTTATCGATAAATCAAATTATCAATTAATAATTTAATTATAAAGATTTTCTCAGTCATAATGTTAAAACACAAATATTTTATTTATCATTTTAATAGATTAAACTTCACTCAATCTTTTAAGAGTTTAGGCAAATGTTTCTCTCATATCACATCTTAAAATAAAATTAACTATAGGTTTCACAATTTTATAATTAAATAAATTATATCATATACAAATTAATAATGAAAAGGTCTTTAATTAGGTTATAATGAGGTTAAGGTGACATAAAAAAGAAAAATCTTAAGAATCAAAGAGAAAAATGGAGGAATGAAATTTCAAATAACCATGTATATACATTTTTTTTCAATGATTTTATCTTCTTTGCTTTGCACATTTTTCTTGAATTTTTCGTAGTAATTTTTTTATATTTTCTTAGCAAATTTTCTTGTTGCTAGGATAAACAATAGTTTTATAATTTTTTTAAAAATGAATCAAATGTTTAGAATGACTTAACCAAAGTTTGTAACGCTCAGCGAAATTACAATAGATTAACATCCAATTTATATAATTTAATTTCTTGCATCCTTATAATTATTCAAAACCATTTTCAATACCATTCCAAATCTTTTCAAATAATAAAAGTTCAGGAAAACATGTTTTTTCACTCTTTCTAGTTTGTAATGTGACTTATTCTAAATAGAGAGGTTTAAAAAGGCTAAACAAAGTTAATAATTATAAAAGTAGACTGATTTGGATCTATATGAAAAGAATAAATTGTCTAAATTATTTAAAAATTTGTATATTATTATGTTCAATAAAGAGAAATACGTAAGTTTTGTTATCTTATATTTAAGATTGAATTACACGATAAAAAAATAATTAGATTTTCATATAACTTATTTTGTATCTAATTAAGTTATAAATTATTTTGATCAAAAGTTCAATTATAATATACTAGTTGTTATAAACAAAAATATTTTAATCTAAATAAATAAATATCAATTTTAAATCAAATTCATTAGTAAAATATATAAAAAAAAACTAAAAAATATGAGGTAAATTTAAACAAAATAAATAGAGTTACTTCAATAACTTCACACTTAAGTTTTGTATTATCCTTCATGTAAAAATAAAAATAAAAAATACAAGATAAAGTTTAAATAAAATAGGACAACAATAATATTCAATGCTTCATTGAAAATTGGAAAATCATGAAAACACATATGACCATTAACTTCAAATAAATTATGGATAGCTTCTATCTTGATTTCAACAACTCTATATGGAAAGATAATAACTATAAGGAAATTCACTTGGATATTAACTTGCTATGCTAGATATTAACTTTAATATAGAATTATATAAAACTTTTTGTTCAACTATAAATTCTTTTCACAAAATATTTTTATCATGAAACTTTTCTGTTTGTTCCTTATAAATCCTAGAATTCTCATATGTTTCTAATATTCATTTTTCTAATTCTTGTAATTACAATAATTTATGTTTATATATTTCATCAAAAGATAAATTACAAGTTTTAATTATCAATAAGTTTTATACTCTATTTGACAAACCTTAAAACGATCATAAAAAATGACATTCCTAAAGGTGTTTTGTAAGTTTCTATGAACTTAAGAGTATAATCTAATTTAATACTCGAATGTTTTTTACCTGGTTAAATAAAATTCTCCAAAATTTTCTTAATATCTTTATTAGATATTTCAATTTGACCATTTGTTTGTAAATAATAAGTAATAAATATTTTATGTATAATTCCATATTTTTTAATAAAGCAAGGACACTACAAGAAAAAAGCATTTTAGTGACCGAAAAAATCGAGTCGCTAATGTTAAAAAATCGATCGCTAATCGGTTAGCGACCGAAATTAGCGACCGAAATGCATCGTCGCAAAAAGCCAAGTTGCTAATGTGTTAGTGACCGATTTTTATTTCGGTCGCAAAATAGCGACCGATTTTATTTCGATCGCAAAATAGCGACCGAAATTAATATATCAAATTGGTCGCTAAATCGGTGACAAAGTTAAAAAAAATAGCGATCGATTTAAATCGATCGCTAAATCAATAACAAAATTAATTATATTTATTATTTATTTCCCCTACCTCTTTTTATATTATATTTTTGCTTATTTAAGTTTTTATTTATATTTATTTTCTCTAACTCTTAATTATATTATATTTTTTAGAAGCTTAACTTATTATTAGGTTTATTGTCATTGTCAGATTCGAACCTAAGTACCTTAGAATTGGAGGTTGAAACTCCAACCATCGAGCTACTAGGATTTTTTTATAATAACTTACAAATAAATTATATTTATATACAAATAAATGTATATCCAGTATAAATATATAAATATAAAATCTATAAATAAAAATATATTTATATATTTTAATATATATTTAAATATTAATACATTGATATATTTAAATATTGATATATTGATATATTTATATATTGATATATTTATATCTTTATATTTTTATATATCTTTATATATTTATATATTTATATTTTTACATATATTTATATCTTTCCATATTTATATATTTATATATAAATATATAAAGATATTAGTTTTGTATACAAATAATATTATAATATAGTATATTATACTATTAGTATAGTATACAAATTATATATTAGTATAGTATACAAATTATTAGTTTTGTAATTTATACACTATAAAAATAAATTACAAATATTATAACATAATGGTATATTAATATAATATAATATATTTGTATTCTAATTTTTAATTAAACTAAAATTACGCTAATAATGTATAAAATAATATATGAGGGGATAATATTGATATATTGATATATATATTTATATATTTATATAATGATATATTTATATATTAATATATTTATATATTTATATTTTGATATATATATATATATATATATATATTTATATATTTATTTATATCCTTATACATTTATATCTTTATATATTTGAAAAAAAAATAAAAAATTTAAATATTAAATTTTAAAAATAATATTATATTTTTAAAAATAAATATTAGAAACAGATTTAAAAATATATATAAATTATATTTACATGTACAAAATATTAAAGATATATATTTATATCTTTACATATTTATATCTTTATATCTTTATATCTTTACATATATTTATATCATTATATCTTTATATCTTTACATATATTTATATCTTTATATATTTACATCTTTATATATATATATATATATATATATATATATTTATATATTTATAAAATCTATAGATACAAATATATTTATATATTTTAATATATATTTAAATATTGATATATTGATATATTTATATATTTATATATTTATATATTTATATATATTTATATATTTATATACTAATATACCATTATATTATTTTCATTGTATATAAATTACAAAACTAATAATTTTTAAAAAATTTAATGATAATTTTTTTAACTTATATATTACAAAATATTTTTTAATACTTTAATAAATATAACTTTTTTTAAATATTTTCATTAATTTAAAGTATAACTTTTAATATTTTTTAGTATTTTTTTTAAATGTAGATATCTTTAATATTTTGGACATATAAATATAATTTATACATGTTTTCAAACCTTTTTCTAATATTTGTTTTTAAAAATATAACATCATTTTTAAAATTTTATAGATTTATTTCCAATCTATATAATTTGAGTTTCTAAAATTGTTTATATCCAATCTATAATTTGACAGAAATCACATAGAAATGTATTATATGTTATATTATAGAAATGAAATTAAGTTATACTTTGGAGATATATATATATATATATATATATATATATATATATATATATATATATATATTAGAATATAATTTATTTTTAAGTTGATAATTTTTATTTTTATTTATGTAAATTTTATATATAAAATTAATTTAGAGTTCATATATGTAATTTTAATTTATGTAATATATATATATATAATTTATATAATATATATAATTTATTTAACATTAATTTTATAGTTATAATTTTTTTAAAAGTTATAATTATAAATAAGATTTTTTTAATTATATAATTATAATTTTTATAATATATAATTGATAAATATTTTTTTTTAATTTTAATTTAATATATATTTTTATTTATAATTTTTTAATATATATTTGAGAAATTAATCAATTATAATCTATAATTTGAAAAATTAATACATTCTATATATGATAGCGGTTCCACTCGAACCGCTCTTAAAAGTGGGCATATAATAGCGGTTCCACGTTAACCGCTATCTAAAATATATGTTAGATAGCGGTTAACTTGGAACCGCTATTATATATTTTCAAATATAATCGATTATTTGAAAATTTAATCGATCATAATGAAATATGTGGTGAACTATGATAACGGTTCCACTCGAACCACTCTTAAAAGTTAACATATAATAGCGGTTCCACGTGGAACCGCTATTATATGTTATATTATAGAAATGAAATTAAGTTATACTTTGAAAATTATAATTATAAAATTAATAAAAATATAACTATTTTTAATGTTAAATAAATTATATATATTATATAAATTATATATATATATATATATATATATATATATATATATTACATAAATTAAAATTACATATATGAACTCTAAATTATATATTTATATATTTATATACTAATATACCATTATATTATTTTCATTGTATATAAATTACAAAACTAATAATTTTTAAAAAATTTAATGATAATTTTTTTAACTTATATATTACAAAATATTTTTTAATACTTTAATAAATATAACTTTTTTAAAATATTTTCATTAATATAAAGTATAACTTTTAATATTTTTTAGTATTTTTTTAAATGTAGATATCTTTAATATTTTGGACATATAAATATAATTTATACATGTTTTTAAACCTTTTTCTAATATTTGTTTTTAAAAATATAGCATCATTTTTAAAATTTTATAGATTTATTTCCAATCTATAATTTGAGTTTTTAAAAATGTTTATTTTCAACCTATAATTTGACATGAAATCACATAGAAATGTATTATATGTTATATTATAGAAATGAAATTAAGTTATACTTTGGAGAATATATATATATATATATATATATATATATATATATATATATATTAAAATATAATTTATTTTTAAGTTGATAATTTTTATTTTTATTTATGTAAATTTTATATATAAAATTAATTTAGAGTTCATATATGTAATTTTAATTTATGTAATATATATATATATATATATATATATATAATTTATATAATATATATAATTTATTTAACATTAATTTTATAGTTATAATTTTTTTTAAAGTTATAATTATAAATAAGATTTTTTTAATTATATAATTATTTATAATACTTTTTTATAAAAAATATTTAATTATAGTAAATATTTTATGTATAATTATTTAAATATGGTTATAATTATTTATTAAAAGTATAATTACTTTTAATTATTATAAATCATAACTATAATTAAAAGTATAATTAAAAGTATAATTAAAAGTATAATTTTTTCAAATAATTTTTTATAATCGATTAATTTTTTCAAATTGGATAATTTTTTCAAATAATTTTTTCATATTGGATAATTTTTTCAAATAATTAATTATAATCGATTAGTTTTCTAAATAATTGATTAGAATTGATTAGTTTTTCAAATAATAGATTATAATTGATTAATTTCTCAAATATATATTAAAAAATTATAAATAAAAATATAAATTATTTAAGAATATTAATTATTGCAAACATAAAGTAGAAGATGGGAGGAGATGAGGATGATAATATAATGATGGAATTGACAAAAATGCAGAATTGAGAAGTTAAAAAAAGAAAAATTGAAGAAAATAGAGATTTAATTATACTTTTAATAAATTTAAGATAATACTAGTTTTGATTTTTATTTTTAAATATTTAATTTAATTTTTTAAAACAGAGAAACTATAGTTTTAGTTTCTAAATACTAAATTTAAAGAATTAAATTTATTATTATTTAATCTTTTAATTTTAGTATTAAAAATTTAAATTATATTTTATTAAATTAAAATAATTACAATATATTTTTCTACTTTGAGAATGAAAAATATAATTAAACTAAAACTGAAAATATTATAATACATTTTTGAACTCTTTTTTATTATTTTTTTTCCTAATTTTTTATAAAGTCAATTTTAATATTTAAAAGTATTTAACATTTTGATTTCTGAAACGTTTTCTGTATTACCAAATTTAAAAACATAATATTCAAAAAAATAGTTAATGTAAGTTTTGATGATGATCGATTAAATTTTCAAATGATCGATCATATTTGAAACTATATAATAGCGGTTCCACGATACCGCTATCTAAACTATATTTTAGATAACGGTTAAGGTTTAACCGCTATTAGATGTTATGTTTTAAGAGCGGTTTCAAGTGGAACTGCTATCATATACAACCATTATGATCGATTAAATTTTTCAAATAACCGATCATATTGGATAATTTTTTCAAATAATTAATTATAATCAATTAGTTTTCTAAATAATTGATTAGTTTTTCAAATAATAGATTATAATTGATTAATTTTTCAAATATATATTAAAAAATTATAAATAAAAATATAAATTATTTAAGAATATTAATTATTGTAAACATAAAGTAGAAGATGGGAGGAGATGAGGATGATAATATAATGATGGAATTGACAAAAAATGCAGAATTGAGAAGTTAAAAAAAGAAAAATTGAAGAAAATAGAGATTTAATTATACTTTTAATAAATTTAAGATAATACTAGTTTTGGTTTTTATTTTTAAATATTTATTTTAATTTTTTAAAACAGAGAAACTATAATTTTAGTTTCTAAATACTAAATTTAAAGAATTAAATTTATTATTATTTAATCTTTTAATTTTAGTATTAAAAATTTAAATTATATTTTATTAAATTAAAATAATTACAATATATTTTTCTACTTTGAGAATGAAAAATATAATTAAACTAAAACTGAAAATATTATAATACATTTTTGAACTCTTTTTGCTTAATTTTTTTCCTAATTTTTTATAAAGTCAATTTTAATATTTAAAAGTATTTAAAATTTTGATTTCTGAAACGTTTTCTGTATTACCAAATTTAAAAACATAATATTCAAGAAAATAGTTAATGTAAGTTTTGATGATGATCGATTAAATTTTCAAATGGGCGATCATATTTGAAACTATATAATAGCGGTTCCACATTAACTGCTATCTAAACTATATTTTAGATAGCGGTTAAGGTTTAACTGCTATTAGATGTTATGTTTTAAGAGCAGTTCAAGTGGAACCGCTATCATATACAACCATTATGATCGATTAAATTTTCAAATAACCGATCATATTGGATAATTTTTTCAAATAATTAATTATAATCAATTAGTTTTATAAATAATTGATTAGAATTGATTAGTTTTTCAAATAATAGATTATAATTGATTAATTTCTCAAATATATATTAAAAAATTATAAATAAAAATATAAATTACTTAAGAATATTAATTATTGTAAACATAAAGTAGAAGATGTGAGGAGATGAGGATGATAATATAATGATGGAATTGACAAAAATGCAGAATTGAGAAGTTAAAAAAAGAAAAATTGAAGAAAATAGAGATTTAATTATACTTTTAATAAATTTAAGATAATACTAGTTTTGATTTTTATTTTTAAATATTTATTTTAATTTTTTTAAAGCAGAGAAACTATAATTTTAGTTTCTAAATACTAAATATTGGATGAAATATTTTTAATTATATTTAATTAAATACTATAATTAAATAATTTTTATAAAAAAGTATTTATAATTATTTTGATTAAATTATTATAATTATTTTAATAAAAATAGAGATTTAATTATACTTTTAATTATAATTATTTACTATAATTATTTATTATACTTTTAATTATACTTTTAATTATAGTTATAATTATACTTTTAATTATACTTTTAATTACTTTTATATATAATTATTTATAATTACTTTTAATTATTATATATCATTAATTTTATAGTTATAATTATTTATTAAAAGTATAATTAAATCTCTTTTTTATAAAAATAATTAAATTCTATGTTTTAATTATATAATTATTGAATGAAATAATTATTTATAATACTTTTTTAGTATATTATGTTTTTAAATTTGTTAATAGAGAAAAAGTTTCAAAATTCAAAATGTTAAATACTTTTAAATATTAAAATTGACTTTATAAAAAATGAGGAAAAAAATAATTAATCCAAAAATATAATAATGATAAAAATATTATAAAAAAGAATTCAAAAATGTATTATAATATTTTCAGTTTTAGTTTAATTATATTTTTAATTTTCAAAGTAGAAAAATATATTGTAATTATTTTAATTTAATAAAATATAATTTAGATTTTTAATACTAAAATTAAAATATTAAATAATAATAAATTTAATTCTTTAAATTTAGTATTTAGAAACTAAAATTATAGTTTCTCTCTTTTAAAAAAATTAAAATAAATATTTAAAAATAAAAATAAAAACTAGTATTATCTTAAATTTATTAAAAGTATAATTAAATCTCTATTTTCTTATGCAATTTTAGAAATTTTTTAATGAAAATCCAATATATAAAAAAGTTAAAATTTTAAAAAGGCACAACCTTAATTTATATTAACTATTTTTAATATAAATTTAAATATATGTTGAATATAAATTTTAAAAAGGCACAACCTTAACTATGTTGAATATAAATTTAAATATATTTTTCATTTATTTAAATATGGTTTATTTTTAGTATTTATAAAATAGATTAATTTTAAAATTTTGATCTTTTTTATTAATTATGTTAAAAATAAAAAATATTAATTAGTATACTTAAACTAAAAAATATTTTAACTAAAGATAAATATATTTTTATAAATAGTTTAATTAAATAATATATTTATTATCAAATGTATATTGATATAAATTTTTTTTGGTATATCAATTATATGACAACAATCATGATTAAGTAATTAATAATAATAAAGCAATAAATTTAAAAATTAGATTAAAAATAAAGTATTATAAAATAAAATTGTAATAATTTGATTAAAATTGTATTTTTTTAATTAATTAAGTTAATGAGGAATTAAAATGTGATAATTTGATGTGTTTAATTTTTTTAATATAAAATTTTAAAATATAATTTAATTTCAATTGAAATTTTCAATTGAAAAATAAATTAAAGAATATTTGTTATTAAACTTTTCTTAAATAATGTATTGAATAGTTAATATCACTCTAGTCTTAATTTATTACAATTTAAATTTTTAATAAATTTGATTTATTACAATTCATTTTGTTAATATTGAGATCAAAGTTTATTTTTAAAGTATATTTTAAAAATTAAATTATTTTTAAAAAATAAATTACTTTTAAAAAATAAATTGTAAAAAATATACTAAAATAATTAAAGTATATTTATAAAAAAATAAATTTAAATATAATAAAAAAATAATATTCATTAGCGACCGATTTCAATTCGGTCGCTATTTTCTCATTGGCCACTTGATTTTAATTCGGTCACTATTTCAATTTGTAATTCGGTCGCTAAATCGATTCGCTAAATGATTTTTTTATTTTAGTATGGAATAGCCACCGATTTAGCGACTCGAAATTTTGCGACACAAAATATTGGTCGCTATTTCGGTCGCTAAATAAAAAAGTGAAACCAAATCATATTTTGGTGGCTAATTCGGTCGCTAAATTGCGACCGAATTAATTTGGTCGCTAAATCGGTCGCTAATTGCGACCGAATTAAAGTGGTCGCTAAATTGGTTGCTAATTGCGACCGAATTAAATCGGTCGCTAATTGTGACCAAAATTAAATCAGTCGCTAAATCGGTCGCTAATTTCAGTGGCTAAATGTGTTTTTTCTTGTAGTGGGAAAGATCTATTTAAAAAAATGATTCCTTGATAACTAATTATAGTTCTTGGAATCCCAAATTTACAAAATAAATTAGATTTTACAAAATTTACAACAAATTTATGTAAATTAAATTTTACAAAATTTATAACAAATTTAGCATCATTTCTTCTTGTGACATTTGTTTCCACCCATTTAGATTTACAATAATAATAAGTAAAATATAATTAAAATCAAAAGATGGGAAAAAGGACCCATGAAGTTCATACCCCATACATAAAATATTTCAAACAATACAATGGTTGATGAGGCATTTGATATTTGTATGGTATATTATCACATTTCTTTTTACTTATTTCACATGATTTACAACATTGTCACGAATCTTTATATATAGACGGGTAATAAAACTTTGTATCAAGAATTTTTCTAACAATTCTTTGAAGACCGAACGATGAAGAATGACAAAATTTTTAAATAAAGGATATTTCATTATCGGTTTACATCTTCTAATAATTTTATCATTAAAAAATATCCATAAATAATAATCTCAAATAAAACATTTAAAATCATATCTCAATTTATCTCTTAGTATTTTATATATATTTAAAAAAAATACATATACAACAATATAATTAAAACCAATATTTTGCTTAGCAGAATCTTTATTCATTAAATGGACAAATCAAATCAGGAATGTGTTTATTGTCCAATAGTCACTTAGCGAAATACTTAAATCAAAGTCATAAATTTTTTTTAACTTATTATTCCTCCATCAATATATAAATATAAAGTAAAATATATAATTTAATTAACAATTAACTAAAGATCTATTAAACTATAATTTACTAAAATAATGTTAATAATAAATAACTAATAATTAAATCAGATAATTATATGCAAAGTATATAAATAAATATATGAATAAAATATATTTATCAACATTTTCGACCTTAGGTGAGAAAAGTCATGTTATGAGAGAATGGAACACCCACGTCAATATTAACATGAGAATAAGATATATTTGTGTTAGATATATAAAAGAAAAGTTCATATAGATTATGCTGACATAAGTTAAGGACAAAATACATTGATATTTAGCTAGAAGAACATTAAAACAAAGAAAATTAATTTGTTGTTGTCTCTAATGTGAGATTTTTATTCTTTATCTGCGGTAAAACTTGTTTAATTTGAGTTTTGTCACTTAATTTCTCATTCATTATTAACAAAATTGTTTACATCACCTTGTCGGTTAGGCCATATTAGAATGTAATATCGCATTACATTACAAATCCTTCCGAGTTCTTAACAAGATAATCCACTTTATAATTCATTTTATTCAAACAATGTTGATTATCAAAGTCCTTCACATGTCATTTGACAATAAGAGTGAGAATTTTTTTTCCAGCCCAAATCCAAATATTGAACTATTTTATAAGAGAATTTATTTCAAATTCAATGTTTTCATTAAGTGTTTCAAATTTGTTTTGGTTTAGTTATTTTGTTCAATTTGATTCAAGCATTTATTTGATACTCATGTATGGTTCAAATTTTTAATGAGTCAAACATAATCATATTAGAACATCTTTATCAATAAGATCTTATTGATTTCTTAAATTTAAGAAATTATTTTTTCACTAAATCTTCCATCAGAATCAATCTATGTGACATACTTAGTTCTTTCAAGTTAAGATTTATTTCTTACACAATAAATAATTTCTTAAAAAAATACATTTTTAGATGTAAATGGCTTGAAATTCCTAAAAAGAGAGTAAAATTAAATATTTGTTGATAAAGGATGATACAAGGACCATAAATTATAATTTTAAATTAATGAAGTAGTTCATGTTGAAAAATAATCTTATCAAAATAATTTGAACTAAGTATATATTTTCATTGTAGTTTCGTTTTTTCTTGAAAATAGTTGGAATTTTTCCTTTAGTACAATATGGTTCTAAAGTTAGTTTGGTTTTATTTTTGTTTATTTTCACACTATTGATAGGCAATAAGATGAGTGAATAAAACTTAATGGGTATTTACAAAGGGAATATATAAAATGACAAAAATCTTCAAATGAATAAAAAGAAATAAGTAATTTTAATTATATTATCAAATTGTCATGAAACTTGCATCATCCACTTTACATGTCATCATATTTCTAATAAACAATTTCGACAAACAGGACAAGTAACATTGTCTTTCAACCAAAACTTTATACAATTAGAATGAAATAAGTGATTGCAAGGTGAGAGAATTTGACAAGACTCCCCAGTGATGAAGTTGTCCAAACATATCACACAATTGCTACAAAATGGACTCAATTCATCTTGATCTTGCCCATAAATCACAAGTTGTGGCAGTTTCATTGATGACCCTTTATGAATTGATCTCTTTTCAGAAATTTGTAAATATGATTGTAATCTTCCCCTGTTATCGCTCATTTGATATAGAGGATATTGGTAAGTAAAAAAAGACTCGACGACCAAAGTTATTCTTCCTTCTCCATCCTCCTCCTCAAGTGTTTCAAGAAGAATATCATATATAATTTCACATATTTTCAATAAAAGAAGAATAATTGTTGTTGAAAATATAGTGGCTGCAGAAAGACAGAGGAACAAAATCATAATCACATTATAAGCATTGATAATAAAATAAGAAAAGCTAAGATGGTCCGTTTGGGGGGAAAATGCTTGAGAAATAGTAATCATGTTCATGATTTGAGAGATAACTTCTTATTTTTATGAAAATCGTAGCTTATGGGTTAAATGTCAAGTCTATTGAGTTTTATTGAGAAAAGAAGATGAATAATTTGAATATAACATATTGGATTTGTTTGTAAACACCAAACATAGATGCCTGTTAGAAAAATATTACCTGGCAAAGTGCCAGGATTTTAGTAGAGTTTTGATTACGTATCCTTCAATGCACAACTTTTCACATAGTTATGACATAATATTTACTGTGGCAATATTAAATTAGGATTCCTATATTTAGATATAAATTTAGTACAAATGAAAAATAATAATCTTCATCCAACAATTTAGATATTAAATTTTCAAATAGTATATGTTAATTTTCAATTCTCCTGTGATAATCATTTAATTATGTAAAGATTTGTGTTATTCTAACTACGTACAATCCCAAATCTCCTTCATTTTAACATATGCTATGCTTGAAAATTAACGTAACCTTTTCAATTTGATTTTTTTTTCTAATAAAAATAAAATTTGAAGCTATAATCTCTAAATTTGCTAAATGGGGAAGCATGACAAAGTTTAATACCAAAATTAATTTTATTCAACTTGATTTATATAAGTATATACAATTATACACAATTTTCACAAATATAAATTATCTATATACAACTACGACATAATGGACAATTTAACTTCTTCTGCAACCAGTGATGTATGCAATCCGAATGAAAAATGTGTTTACACGTAGGTAAAACTTGACATAATTGACCAACTTGAAATTCTTCCAAACAAATGGAACATTCCTCACAACTTCTTGATAGACCATGCATTCCGTAACTCACCAAGGGGGGCAACTTCTTGGATGCTCTAAGATTTTGTCCTCTTTTGGCATCAAAAACTCCTTCAAATGCAGTCGCCAATGTCCAAGCATGCAAATTGGTATGCGCATGAAAAATGGTAAATTGGTTAGAGGGCTCTCCATAATTGGCCAAATGAGTGATGCCCTCTTCAAGATCATGTTCATTTGGTCTCATTTCTAGTACCCAGAAGAACAACCCATTGAGAATTTGGTGCAGGATAAAGAACAACAATGTGAGTATGAATAGAACAGTGGCCAGAGTTGGAAGATCAAAAGTGATGACATACACATACATGTGCATCAAGCCATCAAAATGTTGACCTAAGGGGAACAATTCTGTGAGCTCAGCCATGTATGTGTCTTTTGGTGAATCTGATCAATAAATTGTCTGGAGAATGCAAATTTGTGTAATGTTTTTATAGGTATAAAAAGAAATTGTTACGTGGTGTATAGATAATGCATGGTGTGTGCATGCATTATTCTAATTATGTATATAGTTTTATAGTTATTCTTTAACAATTTGGTAAGACACGTATTGTGGCTGGCACGTAGATATGCTTAGTCAGTTAGCGAAGATAAAAGTGGGTGGCATCTTTGATAAAACACGTAATTACAACTTTTTAACTAAAATCTTGTGTTAGACATAAAATTCGGCATGGAGAGTGTAAAAGAAGGTTGAGACATAGAAAAAAACTAGTAAAAAATATTATGCTATTTCATGGTTAGATTATTTGTTATTTCAATAATTTGATATACAATATTTTTTATCAAAATATTTCTCAACTATAAAAAAAAAAGTAAATCAACTAACTATTTAAAATATATAACTAATTATAATAACATGTGTTTTAGCTCTAATTTCTTTATAACCATTTTTTTTAATAAAATAATATATTTAAATATTCAAAAGTATGATAACTATGGTTGTACTGAATTCTTTCTTGAACATGTTGATCAAGACCATCACGTTATAAAATTGAAGAATCCATTTATTTCAAATTTATAGAATCTGTGGTTTAGGTAATTATATATATATATATATATATATATATATATATATATATATATATATATTATTGATTTGAATTTATCAATATTTACCATAGACACATTTTTTGTATTTTATATTAATTTTTATTTTAATAAATTGAAATTTAATGTATATATTAACTTTAAAATATAAATACTTATTCTTAAAATTATATAAATAATTGTGAAAAGGAATTTTAAGAAAAATAAATTAAAAACGTGAGTTTATAATTGAAAATAAAAATAGAAAAATATATGATTGAAAGAATTAAGAAAAGAGAATATTTTTAATTAGTTTGATTCATATTCAAGAAAATTTGAGAATGTTTATTTAAAGAATAAAAGAGAAAAAATATTTTTTAAAATCATTTTATATATATAATCACGGATAATTAGATTAAAAAAATTAGATGATAAGAAATTTTTATTTTTTTTTATTTTTCTTGAATTATATTGAATTAAACACTACAAAAAAAGCCTATTACCTACGGAATATTACCTATAGATAAAAATCCGTAGGTAAATTTTACATTACCTATGGATATTACCCACGGATGAAAATCCGTAGGTAAATTATATTAAACTAAAAGAATTGTCACTAGCAAGAATCGAATCCAAGTACCTTAAAGTTGAAAACTGATACTCCAACCACTAAACTATTAGGATATTCTAATAATAATTTACAACTAAATTATACTTATATTTATTCGTGTAAATATATAAATATATAAATATATAAATACATAAATATATAAATATATAAATACATAAATACATAAATACATAAATACATAAATATATAAATACATAAATACATAAATATATAAATATAAATATATAAATATATATATATATATATAAATATATAAATATATAAATATAAATATATAAATATAAATATATAAATATAAATATATAAATATATAAATATAAATATATAAATATATCAAAATATTTATATATTTTATATTTATATATATTTTATATTTATATATATTTTATATTTATATATATTTATATTTATATATTTTATATTTATATATATTTATATTTATATATTTTATATTTATATATTTTATATTTATATATTTACACGGATAAATATAAATATAATTTATTTGTAAATTATTATCAAAATATCCTAATAGCTTAGTGGTTGGAGTATCGATCTCCAACTCGAGGTACTTGGGTTCGAACCTCGCCAATGACAATTCCCTTAATCTAATAATAATTCAAAAAGGGGAGGGGGATCCTAGGTAATAATAACAAATAAGGGAGGGGTTGTAATAAATTAGGTGAATGCATTACATACGGATTTTCTACGGAAAGAAATCCGTAGGTAAAGTGACATTACCTACGGATTTTTGTCATTACCTACGGATTTTACCCGTAGATAATAAGCATTTTTTTTGTAGTGAAATATATTATTAATTAAAAATTTATTCACTACAAGAAAAACAACAAATAATGACTAAAATTTCAGTTACTAAATGACCAAAATCGGTCACTAATGAAAACAGTGATTGAAATAGTGACCAATTCGAATTGGTCGCACTTTCTTTGGTCGCTGATTTCAGTGATCGATTCCATGACTGAATCGTTGATCGAATCCGTAACCAATTATGTGACCAAATCAACAGATTTTGTGACCAAATTAGTAACCAATTCAATGACCGATTATGTAACCGAATTTGTGACCGATTTTGTAACTAAATCCGTAATTAAATATATGATTGAATTAGTGACTAAAGTAGGTGAATCTATAATAATATTTATGATTGAAATCAATAACTAAAATTTAGTAACCAAATTTAAAATCTAAAATTTATCACTAAATTAGTCACTAATTTTAATTTTTATTTTTTAAAATTAATAGACAAGATAAACATATAAAAATACATTATATATAATATAAAATTCATCAAATAAAATGAACTTATAAATATTCATTATCATTATACAAATAATAGATAATACTAAGATTCAAAACCAATCTTTGTAAAAATAAAAACAAAGTAAAATATAAATAAATACAACAATTATTTCAATTCATATGTCAAAAGGTTGAAATTCTATCTTCCACAAAAAAAAAACATTATGTTGTTTTCGGAAATTATTGGTGCAACTTCAAATTCCTTCGCAGCTGTATTATGTTTTTTTGTATCCCTACTAACCAAATATTAAAAGAAATATTATTATCACAACAAATAAAACTAATAAAAAAACATAATTTTTTTTAACAAAATTATAAAAATCATAATTTAGTCAAAATCATAATATTTTTTAATTATGCTAATATTTTCTTTACAAAATACTTATTTTGTTAAATAAAAAATATTTGTAAGTAGAAAAAACAATGTTGAGATAAGAAAGGTGTTAAATTACAATTTTTTAAAAATAATGAGGGGGAGATTGATAGAAATGTCTCTACATTCCTAAGAGATGATTTTGAAAATGATTCAAGTCAACTACATTCAAGTCAACACCATTCAAGATGATTTAAAGACAAACTGAATTTAAGACGTTGGTGAAAACGTGAAACATTTCCCTACATGCCCAAGATATGTTTTTGATAAAGATGATGATTCAAGCAAGCCCAAGATGATTCCTGAATATTAGATAGAGTCTTAGAATACTGGATATGGAGGTACAAGTTGATGAAGTAATATTATGCATAAGCCTCCAAAGCACAAGTGTGATAAAATTCATAACATGATATATTTTTCTGTCATAATCAATTATGATGCATCAGAAATGGAAAAATGATTTTCTCTGTCATAATTGATTATACTGGTAACATAATCAATTATTGCAATTCAAATTTGAAAAATATATTTGTTTTGAAGAATAAATGTTTTTGAATATATCCTGATTTTTATTCACAAAAATATTAATGTCCAACGGCCATTTTCTGATGCTATTTTTCTATTTAATTAAGTTTTGATGAAAAATAAAAAACACACAATTACAGAATTCAAAAATACAATTTGCATTCAATCAGTTTTGAGAAAAGAATTTTGAGCAAAGCAACAGAGATATTTTTACACCTTCTGAGAAAACTCTTTTCTCTACTACCTTCTGTGCTTTCATTGTTAATCACACTTGTTCTTGGAGATTAGCATTCTATAGACTTCTATAATTTGTTATCTCCATTACCCATGTGTGACTGTTCTTATTTTTATTACCTTCATCCTTTGTGTATTGGTGGCAAAGGAGGTATTTTTCATCCCTAGTGTGATTCTAGGGAGGTGTTAATCCTTAGTGAGATTTTAAGGAGGTGTTTTCATCCTTTGATTTGTTCAAAGGAGGTTTTCATCCCTAATGTGATTCTAGGGAGGTGTTCATCCTTAGTGAGATTCTAAGGAGATGTTTTTTCATCCTTTGATTTGTTCAGAGGAGGTGTTCATCCCTAGTGGGATTCTAGGGAGGTGTTCATCCTTAGTAAGTTTCTAAGGAGGTGATTGTCTTTTTAATTAGTTTACTTTTTACTGGTTCTTCTGCTGACTTGATTGTAATTTGTAAACTAAATTTGAAAGATAGTGCATTGGGAGTCACTCTTGTGTTAAAAGTTGACTGGGAACTGGATGTAGGGTTGGCTATACCCGAACCAGGATAAATCATTGTGTGCTCTTCTCTTTCCCTTATCTCTTTCTCTTTTCATGATTATATTATCGCTTCCGCTTTATTTGTGTTCAAACAAATTATTGACTTACAAACAAATTTTTAATTTGACATCTATTTTAATTTGTGCATCTATTCACCCCACTCTAGATGTCATTTGTCTAACAAGTGATATCAGAGCTTGGTTAGATAAGATATTTCTAAAGGATCTGTCAAGATGTCTATGCAGAATCAAATTTATAGGGAAGAAGTCTTAATAAACAGACCACCATTATTTGAAGGAGAAGACTATCAGTTTTGGAAGGCGAGAATGGAAATATTTTTACAAACACTAGATTATGGTGTTTGGGATGCTGTACTCAATGGTCCCTACATTCCGATGAGAACAAAGGAGTATGGGGCTGTTCCAAAGACTTTTGATCAATGGACGCGGGATGAAAATAAGCGTGCCCATTATGATGTAAGAGCCCGAAATGTTATTGTTTCTGCCTTAACTTGTAATGAATTTTTCAGGGTCTCACAATGCAAGACGACAAAAGAAATATGAGGCACTCTTGAAGTAACACATGAAGGAACAAATGAAGTAAAGCGAGCACGTAAGAACACATTCATCCAGGAGTATGAATTGTTTTAAATGCAGCAGAATGAAAGCATCACGGATTTTCAGACACGCTTCACACATATAATAAATCACTTGAAAGCATTAGGAAAAAGTTTTGACAATGAGGAGTTGAGCACAAAAATCTTAAAATCCTTAGACAAGAATTGGCAACCAAAGGTCACTACTATTACAAAATCAAAGGATCTCACAAAAATGAATATTGCTACTCTATTTGGAAAGCTGCGAGAACATGAGATGGAGCTACAAAGGTTAAAAAACGGTGAACAGAATCAAACAAAGACGATAGCTCTAAAAGTAAAAAAATCTTCACAAGACGAAAGTGAAAATGAAGGTAAGTTTTCATACTCCGATATGTCTCTTTTTGTTAAACAATTTTCTCGCTTTATGAAGAATAGGAAAAAGAGACAACAAAGAAAGGAGAAAACAAATAAATTTCATTGCTATGAATGTGGAAAATCTGGTCATATCAAACCAGACTGTCCGAAACTTAAGAAAGAGAAGAAAGATGTGAAAGAGAAGAAGAAAGAGAAGAATGATACTTATAAGAGCAAACACAAAACTTATATTGCTTGGGAGGATAATGATTCTTTCACAACACAAGAGAGTTCTTCCGAAAGTAGTGATGGAGAAGAAAAAACAAATCTTTGCTTGATGACAAAAAGTGATGATGAAGCCTCATCACACGTAAATAGTACAAATTCCTTAAATGAATATGATGAGTTATTTAAAGAATATCAAGATATATATGAAGGTTTTACCAAGTTATCTAAGAAATACAATGCACTTAGACAAAAGTTTGATGCATTAGAAAATACTGTTGGTATTCTTGAAAAAGAAAATGAGTGCTTAAAGAAAGATGTTGATAAATTTAAAACTTTGTCTAAAAATAAAGAAGTTGCTAAACCTTGTAAAAATTGTAATCATTTGGAAAATGAGATTCTCAAGTTAGAGAAAATAATAAGCAAGTTTTCAAAATCTTCTGAAAATCTTGATTCTATATTAGGTTATTAAAGAGAGAATTCTAGCAAAGCTGAACTTGGTTACAAACCCAAAGAAAGTCTAGAACCTCATAAAACTATTTTTGTGAAAGAGTCAAGGAAAACATATGTGAAACCAGTTTCAAAAACTTTAAGAAACTCATTTAGACCTTTTCAAAGAAAACCAACATGTTTTTATTGCATGAAATTAGGTCATACATCAAATAGATGTTACATAAAACATTTTGGCATATCTAATGAAAAATATGAATGAGTGCCTAAAGGAACAAAACATTTACACATGTCTAGATGATAATTTGAGCATCTAATTGATTATCAGAATCGGAAATTTTTTTTCTTGTTGTCATAATCAATTATGTTGAAAGTTTGAATTTATGAAAATTTGAAATTATTAAAGTTTGAAATTTTGCAGTTTAAGATTCTTGAAATTTGAAATTTTGCAATTTGAGATTTTTGAAATTTGAAATTTTGCAGTTTGATATTTATTTAAAAATTTGTAGTATGAGATTTTTGAAATTTGAAATTTTGCAGTTTGAATTTTTTTTTTAAATTTGCAGTATGAGATTTTTGAAATTTGAAATTTTGCAATTTGAGATTTTTGAAATTTGAAATTTTGTAGATTGAGATTTTTGTAGTTTGAGATTTTTGAAATTGAATTTGAATTGGAATTTGAAATTTGAATTTGAAATTTGGGATTAGAAATTTGAATTTGAAATTTAGAATTTAGAATTTGTTGGAATTTGAATTTGAAATTTGAAATTTGTTGCAATTTTAATTTGAAATTTGAAATATGGAATATGAGTGCATTTGAATTTGAAAGCTGCCTAAATAAGAAGACTGCAATGGAGGGAAACTACTGCATTTCATTCCATTATCTCTATAATCATTCTATTCCTCTATCTTTCTCTCTCTTCATTTGTCTTGGGTATCCTACATATTGCCTCCTTAATATGATGTTCTTCTCTATGACACTTTGTGATGCATTATCTTCTCTACCTTGATTTATGTACTAATATGTGCAAATTTGTTCTCAGTTTCTATTGCAATATTTTTCATAATTTTCAATGAAACAGGGAGATATTTTGATGATATTAATCTGTGTGAAACAGGGGGAGGTTTTTTTCTCTTATTGTCAGCACCCAATTTCGTCCGATAAATATAAAAATAAATAGATAACAATTTTTTTTTTTAAAAAGAAGAAAAAATATAAAAATATAAAAAAAAGAAAAATGTGTTTTCTTTTAAGCACCTCTAAATAAAAAAAGAGGGGAAGAAAAAAATAAAAAATACTAATAATATAATAATAACTTGCTTTAGTGACATTCTACCTTTTTAAGAAAAGAAAAAAAAATGATAAAAAATGATTTAAAAAAAAAGAGAAAAAAAGGAAGGAAAAATAATTCTATATAACATTTTACGTTGATATAAAAAAAAGGAGAATAAAAAAGGAAATAATTTTATTAACTTTTTTTTACGAGGCCTTTCTTTTTGGGCCCAATTGGTTTTTACCCTAGGTATCTAACACTTAACCTAATTTGGGCTTTATAAGAGGGAATGGTAATAAAGAGAGGTAGGATTTTTGGAGGGGTAAGAACTGGCGCAAGAGATTGAAGGAGATTGGAAATCAACATTTGGGGTGTGCATCTCGAGGTAATTTTGACCTACTTCTCACATTTTTTTTTTTTTTCTCGGAATGAGGACCTTCAGGTTTGGTCCATTCATTTTTTTTTTCTACCCATCCACTCCTTCTATCATGGTTTCTCACCGTGCCCTTTTCATTTTGCCTCACTCTGCACCTTCCCTCTTCTACCACCATAGGCCCGACCCCACCTCCTTTCATATTCACTCTCACCACCATCCAAAGGTCCCGGTTCAAGTCCCACCATCACACGTCCAAAGCCCCTCCCCCAAGCAGCCTCCATTTCCACTTCATCACGCCTCCGCTGCCAGTACTCGCTGGCCACCACTCTAGGCCTCACCCTCACCGTGCCCTCCAGTCCTAAAACCCACCAAAACCCCTCTTTGGCAGCCACCGCGAGCCCTAGCTTCCCCCGGACGACTGTTGAGACTCCTCCTCTCTTCTTTCTTTGCCTTTTTCTTTAAACCTTTTTAGTGTTGTTTTTTTACACACTGTAGTTTGGTTTGATTTGTATCTGGACTTTGCCTATTTTCATTATTAGATTTTTTTATCCTCTCTTCCTCGTTGGATTGTATCTATTATGGACCGTGGGTCCTTGTGGCTGGATTGTTAATCTATTAAGGTCACTGATGTTAAGGTCACTGGTCTTTTTTTTGGATGCCAAATTACTACCATTATGCTACCGGATTTTTGTTGGGTGGATAGGTTGTGGTCAAGTTATATGCATGTCGGGTTATGTTTGTCTTTGACAGAGACAGTCGCTAATTTTTGCATTTTGAGAGTATTTTGCTTTGAGTATGATGGTTCCTGATACGCTTTATCCAATTTAAATAAATTTTAATTTTGAGGTACGGTACTACCTTTCGCGATGTCATCTCTTATTTTAAACCAATTTTGAGGTACGGATAAGGTAGCTCCCGTCGTAATGGCCTCTTATTTTAAAAGAATTTTGAGCTACGGGTAGGACGACTTATTTTAAATAAATTTTGAGGTACGAGGATGGAAGCTCGTCTTGTCATGTCCTCTTATTTTAAATAAATTTTGAGGTACGGGTATGATCTTCGTCATGTTCTCTTATTTTAAATAAATTTTAAGATACGGATATCACTATTCACGTTGTTATGTTCTCTTATTTTAAATAAAGTGAGGTACGAGTATGACTGTTTGTGTTGTCATGTCCTCTTATTTTAAATAAATTTTGAAGTATGTGTACGATCATTTGTGTTGTCATATCCTTTTATTTTAAACAAATTTTGAGGTATAGGTACGATTGCTCACGTCGTCATGTTCTCTTATTTTAAATAAATTTCGAAACATGGGTATGACCATACACGTCATTATGTGTTTTCAAAACATTAAAAATAATATTCAAAACCCAAAACAAAATAGGAACCATTTTCAAAAACGAAATTTTCAAAAATCAATTAAACACAAAATTTTCACCAAAGAACTAAGTAATCCTGATTTCTCATTTTGAATGAGAATATGTAAGAGCGAGGTCAATCCTTGTCGGGCCCCAAAAAACTAAAATATATTTTAGTCCATTTCTTTTCTCTTTTTCCTTTTTCTTTCTCTATTCCTTGATTTCGGAGAAAAATAAACATTTTTAGAATGATATTTAATTTTGCACACTCAACTAAGGGTAACCGTCTTAGGACGGACGTTGTAGGGTGCTAATACCTTCCCTACTTATAATCGACTCTCGAACCTGAATTTGATTTTCGTAGACCTTATCTTATCTTTATGATTTTTCTATAGTTTTCATAAATAAACTATGGTGGCGACTCCAAAACTCTGATTTTGATTTTTTTTTAAATCTTTTTGAAATTTTGGCACGTCGTCTCGTCGCGATTTCGGTTGCGACACTTATAATATTTTTTATGATTATCAATGAAACAGGGGAAAATTTTTTGATGAATTAAAATCTGTGTGAAATTCTTTTCTATCTCTAAATTAAACAAGAGGAGTTAAGAGAAGTCTTTACTCATGAGTTAGGGGGAGTCTTGTTATTAATATATCCAGGAGGAGATTAAGAGACTCTGATACTTAATACTATACTGTGCTAATCTTGAGCTGGCTATGTAGAGTCAAACATTTTAATTCATTCATTTCAGGTGTTTCCTTGATCATTATAAAAAATGGGAAGATTGAAAGTAATGAGGGGGATATTGATGGAAATGTCCCTACATTTCCAAGAGATGATTTTGATGATGATTCAAGTCAACATCATTCAAGTCAACATCATTCAAGATGATTTAAGGACAAACTGAATTTAAGACGTTGGTGAAAATGTGAAACATTTCTCTACATGCCCAAGATATGTTTTTGATAAAGATGATGATTTAAGCAAGCCCAAGATGATTCCTGAAGACTAGATAGAGTATTATAATACTGGATATGGAGGTACAAGTTGATGAAGTAATATTATGCATAAGCCTCCAAAACACAAGTGTGATAAAATTCATAACATGATATTTTTCTCTGTCATAATCAATTATGATGCATCAAAAATGGAAAAATGATTTTCTCTGTCATAATTGATTATACTGGTAACATAATCAATTATGACAATTCAAATTTGAAAAATATATCTGTTTTGAAGAATAAATGTTTTTGAATATATCCTAATTTTTATTCACGAATATATTAATGTCCAACGACCATTTTCTAATGTTATTTTTTTATTTAATTAAGTTTTGATGAAAAATAAAAACACATAATTACAGAATTCGAAAATACAATTTACATTCAATTAGTTTTGAGAAAAAAATTCTGAGCAAGACAACAGAGATATTTTTACACCTTCTGAAAAAACCCTCTTCTTTACTGCCTTTTGTGCTTTTATTGTTAATCACACTTGTTCTTGGAGATTGACATTCTACAGGCTTCTACAATTTGTTGTCTCCATTACTCAGTTCTTATTTTTATTACCTTCATCCTTTGTGTATTGGTGGCAAATGTGGTAATTTTTATCCCTAGTTTGATTCTAGGGAGGTGTTCATCCTTAGTGAGATTCTAAGGAGGTGTTTTCATCCTTTAATTTGTTCAAAGAAGGTTTTCATCCCTAGTGTGATTCTAGGGATGTGTTCATCCTTAGTGGGATTCTAAGGAGGTGTTTTTTCGTCCTTTGATTTGTTCAGAGGAGGTGTTCATCCTTAGTGAGTTTTTAAGGAGATAATTGTCTTTTTAATTAGTTTATTTTTTATTGGTTCTTCTGCTGAGTTGATTATAATTTGTAAACTGAATTTGAAAGATAGTGAATTGGGAGTCACTCTTGTGTTAAGAGTTGACTGAGAACTGGATGTAGGGTTGGTTATACCTGAAGTAGTATAAATCATTGTGTGCTCTTTTCTTTTCCTTATCTCTTTCTCTTTTTCTGATTATATTATCGCTTTCGCTTTATTTGTGTTCTAACAAATTATTGACTTACAAACAAATTTTTAATTTGACATCTATTTTAATTTGTGCATTTATTCTCCCCCCCTCTAGATGTCATTTGTCTAACACGTTGTCTTTACTTTAATTGTAATTTAAGAAAAACTTATCATTGAATACTTTTTTCTTGGTTGGATAATATCAATTTAATAATTAGTTGTTGTTTCCCTGAAATTTGAGAAAGTATCTACCACCATTGTTCTATTTAATTTGTGTTTTTTTTGAACTGGTGGTAGGCATAAAAACTTGTGTTCTATTAAACTTGTGGTGGGCCACTTCTATTCGCAGCCCATTCAGGTCGTACTTTAGCTATAAAATTAGTATAATTTGTTTTATAATACTTGAGTTATTGTAGTATAAGTTAAATGACATAATCACAAAAAACTCCTGTATTTATATTCCATTGTATCACAAATTAAGGATCTACCCTTATAATAAGGGTAAGAGAGCAAGAAGAGGTGATTTAATTCCAATTCAAGTAAGAAATAATGTAGAAATTTAGCTTGGGAAGTATTGAGATACTTACTTCTAACTTTTGGGAAAAAAATCTCCACATATGCACTTCTTATCTTAAAGTCATTGTGAACAATATTGATCCAGACAAGAAGACAATTTCTGAATTGAAGAAAAGTCAATAAAATTCAAATCCAAATGGGATATACAAAATAACACCAATAAAATAGGAAATAATGTATGAATTGTTTTCATAAGAAGTTGGCTTGTTTTCATAAGAAGTTAACTGTAGAAAGTTTTACAAGTTTAACTTTCATTTTTTTTGTCATTCATAATAAGTGTATCAAGATATTTAAGAATTACATAAGAATAAAGCCATAAAATAAAGTTGCAGGAGTACATATTCTATTGCCCCAACTTGTTAAATTTGTATAACACCAATAACATTGAATTAATGTCTGCAGAAAGAATTTAACAGTGTTGTAGAAAGACTAAAAACAACATATTAAGCATGCGTACAAACATAACAACCTCATTCTCAAGCATGAATGAACGATATCATGTATCTTTCAATTAAGAGGGAAAATAGTGTAAATATCAATTTGACTTCTTTTCTTGGAAACAGCCCAAAAGTAGTAAGACACAGATGAATCATAACCTAAGTATCTTTAAATATTATGAGTCACAGTAACATCTAAAGCAACATTCAAAATTGATGTCCAAAAACATATTGGATAAACATAACAAGTGGAACACGTAAAAAAACACTTGCTTTACCAAAAGACAAGCAAGGCCACCATAGGCTGTAGACGGATATCCAGGCAACCACAATACAGATCCAAACACAAATCAAAACAGTCCCAAGCAGATCCAATAGTCAAAGATGCAAATTGGTTAAGTCTTGCATCAAACAAAATAAACTGGCCACAACAAAGCAATTCCCATCCAAGCAGATTAAGGTAGAAGTGTAAAAACCAAGCAGCAAAAACACAACGAATAAACACAACAATGAAAAAAGGAAGAGAAAAATGCAAACAGACCCTTGCGGCGAGCTAGGTCGCGCCTAGAGTGAGGGCTTGAGATGCCTCACGCGGTGGTAGCGGTGGCCTCACGGTGTAAGGCTCATGGTAAGGGTGTGGACCACGGTGGGCAGTGATGAAGGGGGGGGGGGTGAGCGACTCGCAATGGGGACCTCGCCGTGGCGCTGGGGGACTGGGAATGCAATTGTCATGGTGAAGGCGCGACTCCGAGGGGAGAAGGAGCTGGAGGATCATTGGCCTCGTGACTGGACAAAGGGAGAATTGTGGTGGTTGCGACAAGGCGTGGTGCTTTAGTAAAGGGGGCGACGCTACAGGTTAGGGATCAAAGTGGTGCGACAAGAACGATTGGGTGTTGGGTGGCGCAACTGAGTTCCGGTGAGGCGAAGCGTAGCGATTTGGAGATGAGAATGGTGTTGGTGTGGCTCCAGTGAGCGAAATGCGGGGTTGAGTTCAAGGAGGCTCGGTGAGGGTGTGAGGAACACTGAGATGGCTAGTTGTGGGGTAAGAGAGAAGGGAATGGGTCTGAGTAAAGGTATATGGAAGGGAGATTTGGTGCTGAGTGAAGGGGAGAAAAATCACGAGGGGAGACGAGTGAAGCTCACTATGGAGGAATGGGTGAGTTTGAGTGCTGCGAAGCGTGCGAGTGAGGTGAAGGGTGGTATTGTGGGTGAGAGGGAGGTTGAAAATTATTTTTTTAAACAAAAAATATGTTAACAAAATAAAATATTTTTTATATTTTTTTCAATCATATTTTTTTCTTTTTTTTTAATTTAAAAAACTAAAATATTAAAAAAATAGAACTATTTTTTATCTTTTTAATCTTATTTATTTTTTAAATTTTTTCATATTTTAAAATAAATGCTGCTATTTATTATTATTATTATTATTATTTTTTTTACTTCACAAAATTAGGTGTTGACACTTAATAATTAAATCTTATAATTTTTATTTAAAATTATTTTTGTTTAATTAAAAAAAAAATCATAGGCACCATTTTAAGGAAATATACTTGACAAAGTGATATGGTTAAAAAAAAAATCCTCATTGATGACCCATCAAAAGCAATCATCAACTCAAGAAATAAAAAAGACTTCTCAAAATTAGAAAATTTATGTCGTTAAAATTAATAAAATCATATATTACTTGACACGAAGAAACTTAGGATAACAACTCAATAAATCAAAACTATATAAACTTGGATATCCATTATTACGTCTTTATTATAACCAGACTTTAAACTCGTAGAGGATTTGTGTATTTACTCGAATTTTATATTATTATTATAACGATAATATTTTCTCCAATTAATCCTTATTATTATAATAATACATAAAAACGCATTAAAGACAATTATTAATATTAAAAAAAATATTATTTAATGCCTAAAAAAATTCTAGTAAAAAAATATAAATTATATCATTTTATTAATACAAATATATTTTTGATATTTTCGTAATTGGCTTAAACACAGAAGTGTTTATGTAGGTGGACCTTCTTTATTCTTTTTAATGAGATAATCATTTATGATAAGTTAAAATTCTATGAAGATATAACCATAGTTGTTATTTGAATTATATGATTTTATACTTATTTATATAAGTACTAAACATATTTATTCTAATTTTGATTATAATAAGAGATTTTTAGAAATATTTCTTAATATTTTTAGAAATGTTTCTTTTCTTGATAATCTTTTTATAACAAGAGATTTTTAGAAATGTTCTTTAATATTTTTATTTCTCCCAATCTTATTTATTTTTAAAATAAATAATTACAATATAATTTATCATGAACTTAAAAAAAATCTATATATATAAATATAAATTACAAATATTTATCATAAATTAGAATTTATAATATAATTTATATATTCAAAAGTGTATATTTATTATGAATTTTAATTATATAAACTAAACCTTTATTATAAATTGAAATGATATATATTAGCATTGTAAAAACCGTTTTTTCGAAAATCGAAAGTATCAAATAAAAACTAATTTTGAAAATATAAAAAAAATAAATTTTCACTCTATCGTTTACTGAAAAAGCAAAATCCTTTTAGAATCGCGCCAGACATAAACCCCTAAACAGAACCCTAATTTCAATTCATATTGTATACCCTTACCCACCATAATTTCGTATTCTTCACTGTTCCACCTCCTTGGTTTTCAATGGCGGAGCAACCGCTGAATATTCCCGAAACCTTCGTCTACGACACTCTCAGTCCCCTGGCTCTATCCTCCGCCGATTCCCCACTCTCCGACCAACACGAACCATACTTAGTTTTCCGTAACGAGATTTCAGTCCACACCCCCCAATGCGCCTGGCCAACCTCCACCACCGTCGATTTCTTCTCTCTCGATGTCGCCGCCGAGACCTCCGGTCGCGACTCCCTCCCCGAGCCGCTCGCCGCCGCGCAGGAGCCGAAGACGCCGACTCCCGCGCCCGAGCCGAAACTCGAGAGTGTCTGGTTCCGCGGGAATTGCAAATTTAGGAGTCCTATGCTTCAGCTGCATAAAGGTAGCCAATTCATTGTTTTCAATGAGATGCAGTTTCACGTAATCCTTGAATTTTAATCGGAGAACAGCACAAACAACACTTAAGTAACTGTATTTAAGTTTTTTCTTTTGTTTAAACCGGTTAGGGAAAAGTAGAGTGGATTGTTAAGCTGTTTGGCTGCGCGTTTGCAGAACTGATTTTGTAGAATTGGTTTTTAGCTAGAATTGATTTTCAAGTGAAGTGATTTATGTTTGGTGCTTTTATCTTCAAAGCAAGTTTGCTATAAAGCAGTCCAAGGGGAAAGCTACATTTGATCGCTTCTAGTAAAAGCAATGTTACCCAGCAATAACAAAACGTCTATGAAATCGAGTTTGACTGCGGTCAAAATTAATCTTAATTATTTCCACCATGAAATTAGACAACACTTTTTTGTGATATATGGTTTTAGAATTTTTTTAGTGATTTGATGATGCTTGTTATGCAGAGATAGTTGATTTTTGTGAGTTTTTGTCACCAACTGTTGAAGAGAAAGCTGCACGGGATACGGCAATAGAAACCGTGTTTGGAGTTATAAAACATATATGGCCTCATTGCCAGGTATCAATATTGTTGTTATTGCATTACATCATTGTAAAGTTTTATGTTTCAACGAGGTTTCTTTTTTCTTCTTTTTTTGTTACTCTCAGGTGGAAGTGTTTGGGTCTTTCAGGACAGGGCTGTATCTTCCGACCAGTGATATTGATGTAAGTATAGTTGATTACTGGTAGTAAATTTTCCTCATGAATCAGTGCATCTGAATGATCGATTCATTATGGACAAATTCTTTGAAAGCAGGTTGTGATTCTGAAATCAGGCTTGCCAAATCCACAGATTGGCCTGAATGCAATTTCTAAAGCCTTGTCGCAAAGGAGCCTGGCAAAAAAGATTCAGGTTTGTTTGGGGTACTTAAATATCTGTATTTTTGTTGCCAGGAAGAAATAATCAATGTTGTCGAAATTTTTAGTGTTTGGTGTTTTGCTTGTGAATCCTCTGCCAGATCATTGGAAAGGCTCGGGTACCAATTATTAAATTTGTTGAGAAGAGGAGTGGTCTTGCATTTGATATAAGGTTCACCTTTTAACTCCTTGATTTTCCCTCTTTTTTCTTCTTGATTTTACGTTAATGTATGATTTTATAAAATCATCTGTCTGCATCAAGTATATTTTTGTTTACTGGTCCACTTTATTTTATGATATTGGATGTGTTGTTTTTACTTGAATGTCTTTGTATTTTTAAATTTTATTATGGATTTTCCATAGTTGAATCAGTAGAAATAGCTAATTAAAACTCCTGCAGAAGATATGATGGTTTTCATTGTTTGGCTATTGGGAGTATTTTATTTTGCATGTATATAATAATAATAATAATAACAATAATAATAATAATAATAATAATAATAATAATAATAATAATAATAATAATAATATCTGTCTGCCATACAAAGTTGTTTCATGACTCCTGAAGAATAATGTATGACTCTCTCATGTTTGAAGATTCTGCTTAATCGTGTTACATGCATTTCCATCAGATCCTTTTAGTTTTTGCTTCATACATTCATTTTCCATAATAAGTAGTTAAATACGTATAGGACCCAGGTTTAGCACCCAACCACTTATTAGCAGTTGCTACTTATTGTACAAGTCACAACCGTATTATTCTGAGTATAGTTGATCTGCTGTATACCATGGATTGATTCATGTTTGTAACATAGTTATATTGAATTGTCATGTTGTTTAATATTATGTGTAGAAGAACTAAAACTATTTTATTATGATGTTTTTGTGAATATCACTGATCCACCATGGAATTATGCTTTATTTCAGTTTTGACATAGACAATGGACCCAAAGCAGCTGAGTATATTCAGGTTTGTTTTATGATTTCCCACCACTTGGTTTCACTGTGCATTTTTTTATTTAGATTTGTGATTCTGTGTTGTTTTTAAATTTATATTTGATGTAAAGTGTGAAATATATTATTTGACCAATACATAAATGGAATCATAATAATTGTTGAATATAATCAATGTTGTCAATGGCAGAAGGCCATAATTATGCCATGCCATTGTGGCCTATGGCACCCCCACAGCTAGATCTTCACAAATTGTCCATGGCAGATGGTGAAAATTTGCCACACCATTCTGCCATGACACTGTGATCAAATGACATTGAACATGAGTGGAAATTTGAACATAAATTTATATAGTAAGGCTTTTGTGAATCAACAAGACATGGAAGGAAATGATTGTATCAGATTCTTGTATGGATATTTGGTTTAAGCTATATTGTGAGCTTTTTATGTTAATCAAGCTGTTAGTGAGGTAGTCAGATAGAAATACTGGAAAGAATTCTAGTATGATAGTATTATTTAGTGAAAAAGAGGAGCTACAAGAGCTTTTACAGAGAATGTAAAATACAATCAGAGCCTATGGCTCCTATCCAGAGATATACTCTCCTAACCATCTCCTAACCACCTCAATGCTATCAGGATGAATCCCTTGTATTCCACCAGCTGACCTAGTAAAAGCATGATGCTAACAGATCGCCTCTAACAGAATTCCTCCCTGCCTATGTGATAACCATATGTCATGGCACCACTAATTCTCTCTTGATGACCCACTGTATTCCTTTTTGAATATACCCTCATTTAATGGGCCTTCTTGGATCCAGGTTTGGCACCTGATCAATCGTTGGTCATTATCAAAATTGGGCCCAAGGGTCCTATTATAATAACAAATGCAACATCCGAGAAGCAATTATAATAAAACCACTATTAGATCTTTCTCCTCTTTTTATGGGGAAGGATTTAGTTAAGAGAGTTAAAAGAAGATTTATATTCAGTGGGGATGCACCTCTCCACTTTATGATCTCATATATATAGGATTACAACATTTAAAGCAACAACTACCAACCACCAACTACTAACCACTAACCACTAACTAATAATAATTATAACACTCTCCCTCAAGCTGGAGCATACAAATTGTATGTGCCAAGCTTGAAACAAATAAATTCAATTTGAGGTCCTCTTAAAGACTTTGTCAACACATCTGCAAGTTGATCGTTGGACCCGACAAATTCAGTTCAAATTTCTTTAGACAACAATTTTTCACGAATAAAATAACAATCAAGCTCTATATGTTTGGTCCTTTCATGGAACACCGGATTAGAGGCAATGTGGAGAGCTGCTTGATTGTCACAATACATCTTCATCTGTTGGATCTCACAAAATTTCAGTTCTTGAAGGAATTGTTTTACCCACACTAGTTCACAAGTGAGAGATGCTATTGCTCTATATTCAGCTTCAGCACTAGACCGGATCACTACATTTTGTTTCTTGCTTTTCCAAGAAATAATATTGCCTCCAATGAGAACACAATATCCTGTAGTGAAGCGTCTGTCAATAGGAGATCCAGCTCAATCAGCATCACAATACCTAGATATTTGGGTACCCCCTTTATCTTCATACAACAGACCTTGTCATGGAGCCTTTTTAAGATATTTTAGGATGTGAACGACAACATTCAAATGATCAGTACGCAGATTTTGCATAAACTGACTGACAACTCCAACGGCAAAAGATAGGTCAGGTCTGGTAATGGTGAGATAAATGAGTTTTCCAACAAGTCTTCTATATCTCTCAGGATCAGAGAGTGGTTCACCCTGATCCGCTATTAATTTCTGATTTGGATCCATAGGACTATCTACTGGTCTACAATCAATCATGTCTCTTTCTTTCAGGATATCTAAAGCATACTTTCTTTGGGAGACTACGATGCCTTCTTTTGATTGAGCTACTTCAATCCCTAGAAAGTATTTGAGACAACCAAGATCCTTAGTTTGGAAGTGATTGCATAAATGTTTCTTTAGTAGAGAAATTTTATCAACATCATCCCCTGTAATGACTATATCATCCACATATACAATTAAATAAACACATTTTTCTGAAGCAGTATAATAAAAAACAGAATGATCTGCATCACTTCGTTTTAGTCCAAAACTTTGAACAATGTGACTAAACTTTCCAAACCAAGCACGTGGAGACTGTTTAAGACCATAGAGAGAATGATGTAACTTACAAACCAAACTAGACTCCCCCTGAGCAACAAAACCAGGAGGTTGCTCCATGTAAATTTCCTCCTCAAGATCACCATATAAGAAAGTATTCTTGATATGTAACTGATGAAGAGGCCAATGCCGGGTAGCTGCCATAGCAAAGAAAAGTCAAACAGTAGTCATTTTGGCCAAAAAGTATCACTATAGTCAAGGCCATAGATCTGAGTGTAGCCTTTTGCTATTAATCTAGCTTTGAGTCGATCAACTTCACCTTTTGGTCCAACTTTAATGGCATAGACCCAACAACAACCAACAGTCTTCTTCCCAGGTGGAAGAGGAACTAAGTTCCATGTACCATTGTGCTCAAGAGCCTGCATTTCATCAATCATGGCTTGTCGCCATCCAGGATGATCAAGTGTCTCTTTCACATTTTTTGGAATAGTAATAGTGGATACAGAAGAGACAAAAGAAAAATAGGAAGGAGACAATCTATGGTAGCTAAGAAAATTATAAATGGGATGTGGATTACGAGTAGAGCGAGTACCTTTGCGAATGGAAATAGGCCAACTTGAGTCATCATTATCAGGAATTGTGATATCAGGG
Organism: Sphenostylis stenocarpa; assembly: GCA_963425845.1. NCBI lineage: Eukaryota > Viridiplantae > Streptophyta > Magnoliopsida > Fabales > Fabaceae > Sphenostylis > Sphenostylis stenocarpa. The sequence continues at coordinate 17,208,828 of OY731402.1, read as the reverse complement.
GATGATTGAGAAGGATATGCTGAGGAAGACTCATCTTGGGACATGGGACTGATCATTTGGCTCCTGTGTTGATAGGTAATAAGAGGCAGTGATGAGGATTCCAGTGTATTTTGTGTGGAATTTTGGGTGTCAGGAGGAGGAGGTACAAATGACTCCACTAAGGGTATAGGTAGGGCATTTTGGACCGAACTAATATCCTGCATAGAAGAAGAAAAGAAGGGAGTTGATTAAAAAAAAGTGACATTAGCAGACATGTAGTACCTCTTGATTTCAGGAGAATAACATCGATATCTTTTTTGAAGACGAGAATATCCCAAGAAGACACATTTGATGGCTCTAGCTGATAGTTTATCTAAACCTGGAGACATATCATAAACAAAACATATGCAACCAAATACACGAGAAGAAACATGAAAGAGTGGCTCCTTTGGCAATAGAATAGAGTGTGGAACTTTATTGTCAAGAGAAGAAGATGACATTCTGTTAATGAGAAAACATGCAGTAAGAATAGCATCTCCCCAATGATAAACAGACATGTTTGCACCAAGTAATAAGGTACGAGCAGTTTCAACCAAATGTCTATTTTTTCATTCTGCTATACCATTTTGATGTGGTGTGTGAGGACAAGTAGACTGGTGTAAAATGCCTTGGGAACTTAAGAGAGTGGAGAAATCAGTAGAAAAGTATTCTTTGGCATTATCACTTTGTAAAACTTTGATTATTTTTCCAAATTGATTTTTGATTTTGTTAAGGAAAGACTTAAAGATATGTAATAATTCAAAACGGTCTTTCATTAGATAAATCCAAGTACACCTAGAAAACTCATCAATGAAGGTAACAAAATATCTATAGCCAAAGGATGAGACATGACTATGACCCCAAATATCAGAATGAACAAGAGAGAAGACAAAGTCACATCTAGATTCAGAACGTTTAGGAAAAGAGGACCTAGTATGTTTTCCTAGTTGACATGATTCACATTCAAAATCTTGAAGAGTCTGAAGTTCAGGGACCATTTTTTTTAATCTTGACAAGTGAGGGTGCCCTAAACGTTCGTGTAATAGTATTGGAGACAAGGATGCAACACAAGATACAGATGATTTAGTCCCAAGGTAGTATAAGCCTCCAGATTCATGTCTTTCGCCAATTTGTTGACCCGTACCACGTTCCTGTATAACAAAAGAGTTGGCATTAAAGGTTATTGAACAATTCAATAATATGGTTAATTGACTTAGGGAAATGAGACTGAAGGGACATGAAAGAACAAAAAAAACATATTTTAAGTTTAAAGACAGAGAAATGGAGACTTGACTAGTTCCTTTGGAGGCTACTTTAGATCCGTTGGCTAAGGTTATGAGATGATGAATTTTAGGAAATGAGAGATAAGAGAACAAAGAGGTATTACCAGATATGTGATCAGAAGCACCTGAGTCAATAATCTATGGATTTTGATTTTGCACAGATTGTGAAATGCAAGCCGTTGATGAATTTGGGTTTGTTGATGACTGTGCTAGATTACTGGATTTCAACCGCAAATATTCTTGATATTCTTCATGAGAGAACCTGGGTTCAACCATTTCAGATTTGGAAAAATTGACAGTACCGTGCAAAGAGTAGCAATTTTCCAAGGTATGACCAATTCTCTTGCAATAAGTGCACTGAGGACGTCCTCTACCTCCACGTCCTCCTCTAGTGCCGCGACTTCCTCTTCCACGAGTAGAAATCATTGCAGAAGATTTAACAAGTTCTTGATTATTTTTTCCTTTGAGAGTTGGAACACGAAGCAGTCTTGTAGTCAAACTTTCCATAGAAGGAACTTCTTGTCCAGTTAAAATTTGATCTCTAACATGATCAATTTCTGAATTCATAGCCGGAGAGTTATAACCATATAGAATTTATCCAACTTTTGCTTTATCTCCTCTAATGAATCCACCTCTATGAATATCTTTAATTCTTCAACTACTGATTGAGCTTCTGCAATAAAGGTCATCATATCTTTATTCGCTTGCTTGAGAGAGGCTAATCGATTAGCAGAATCATAGAGGCGTTGGATATCATTTGCGAAGATATTCTGGGTCTTTTTCCAGAAAGAGTTACATGTTTTGAAGGATCTGAGTGTTCAAAATATTTGGTTCTACTGATTGCCACAATAGAGCACAGAGTTGATAATCAAGCTTTTTCCATTGTTGAGCCTGATCTTCTGGTATCTTACTTCCGTCTTCTTCTAGATGATCGTGAAACCTTTGTCCAAGGAATCAAAGTTCCACTGAAGAGGACCAAGACATGTAATTTTTTTCATTTAATTTCTCAGCCGTTATAGTGGGAGTTCCGGAAAAAGGAGGTTGTGGGCCCTGACGACATGTTTTAAATAATGTAGATGCAAGATGGAGACAATGGAACCTGTAAGAAGGAGAACACCCAAGATAGAATTAGATAGAGGGAGGTATCAATTTTCACTTTGCAAGAAAACTGACGAATGGTAGCAGCGGACAACTGTAGCGGAACGGAGGCCGGAATGTCACTGGAAGGTGGTCGGAAAGTCGTCGGACGACAGCAAAAACGTGACTGGATGGGGGACTGACAGTTGCCGAAAAATAATCGGAAAAGTAATCAGAAAAGTGATTGGACGGTGGCCGGATAGTGGTCAGACGGTGGCCGGACAGTGACCAGACGGTGGCCAGACGGCGATCGGAAAGACAGAGCAGGACCAACCTGCTCTAATACTAAGTTAAGAGAGTAAAGAGAGTTAAAAGAAGATTTATATTTAGTGGGGATGCACCTCTCCATTCTATGATCTCATATTAAAACAACAACTACCAACCACTAACTAATAATAATTATAACAGATTTCATGGAAGTTGATGAATGCTATGCCTAAAGGTACATAATATCAAGTGGTGTGGGATCAAATTAATAACTTGTATGTGTTACTTGACTTGCAATTCTTCTGCTATATGAAGTTGCTTTGCTTTAATATTGTATTATTTTGGTTTTGAAGTGTGGAATGTGATCCCTTGTGCTCAATGTCTGTGCACAATATCCATATTACTTGGAAAGTAAAATTCTGACGAGAAGCTTTGTGAAAGTAGGTCACCAAAATATAAAAATCTCAAAATGCCACCTGCACTATGTAGTTTTTGCTTTGTTTTTTTCTTAATTTTTACCTTTTTTGATGCAAGAAAAAAACGTATAAAACAGTACTATTTTATCAAGTGTTCTGTATTTGATGGAACATTGTTTGTATTATTGTTCATGGTTGTATTATTGAATGTGTAGGAAGCTGTGGTTAAGTGGCCACCTCTAAGGCCCTTGTGTTTGATTTTGAAAGTATTTTTGCAGCAAAGAGAACTAAACGAGGTATGAGTTTTCTATAATATGTATCTGCCTTGTAATGATCTGATTCCAGTCTTCCTAATTGAGATTCTGGTAAAGTATGCAGGTATATTCTGGAGGGATTGGTTCTTATGCCCTTCTTGCCATGCTGATGGCAATGTTGCGGGTTAGTGGTTCTTGAATATGCTTTCAAAGTTTAGTGTTGTTCAGTGGTCTGCAGCATGATGAGATTTTGCCTATGAAGCATATAGTCCACCTCTCCGTCATGAAAAATAATAAATAAATAAATTCACCTTTTTCTTTTAATGCATGTTAATAAATTAATCTTTTGACCCTTCTATGTTTCAGAATCTTCGACTGAGCCAAGTTTCTGCAGAACATAATCTGGGAGTCCTTTTGGTGCGTATCGTCTGAATCCAAAGTAATGTTATGTATCTGTTTCCACTGGTTCCAGGGCTGTTAAATGGGCTCTTATCCATGACTGGCGAGTTATTTATGCATTTTCTAGTAGTTTAAAGAATAGATACATGTGCAATAATTGTGTGCTGCGTGCCTTTGTTTTGATAATGATTCCTTTTTAGGATGAGAAGTAAGAATTATATCAATTTACCATTCTGATAGAGATTTTTTTTATTTTTTTTATTTTTTTTTCATTTTGGAAATCAGGTGCATTTTTTTGATTTCTATGGACGCAAATTGAACACTTCAGATGTTGGCGTGTCTTGTAATGGGGCAGGCACTTTTTTTGTGAAGAGTAGTAAAGGGTAATAAAGAATTTGGATATATTTGTGAAGTAATGTTCTTTTTATTTATTCCTTATAATTAAACTTTTCCCATTGTCATCTCAGGTTTTTAAACAAAGGACGACCAAGTCTTATTGCCATTGAGGATCCACAGGTTTTGTGTTAAGAACTGCCTTCTCATTTGTAGAATGATATATATATATATATATATATATATATATATATATATATATATATATATATATATATATATATATATATTAAATGGACTGTACAAGATGGATTTTTCATGATCCTCCCTGCTTATGGTGAATGGATTAATTAATTTTTCATGAAGGTAAAGCAAGAAACAGTTGCTTCTACTTTTTCATGGTATCACCATCATTTTGTTGTTCAGAATGTATTCTTGGGTGTTAACCAAGAACACAATAGTTGAATTTCTGGACCTAGGATCCCTTTTTCGAATGGATGGGGATGAAATGGATTTGTTTGTTTCTGTGGTTAGTTTGTTTTAGTGGAGTCTCGACCTCGGATAGAGATTGAACTTAGTTATGTTGTATTCTCTAGCTTCTTTGGATACCTTTTGATTCTCTATCTACACTGGAGGACATTTGATAATCTTCCTTTAGTCATATGCGCCCTCTATAAGGTTGCATTCTTTTACAGGCATTGTCTATCTTTACTTAGTCTTTGTAATTTTTCAAAACAATGGATATTTCGAGTCACTATTTTCATTTCCAAAGTCATTACTTGCTGCATTTTTGGAGCAATTGATGAATATTTTATGGAGGTATATGTTAAAAGTCGAAATTGGTGATATTTGCCTACCAAAATGCTAGGAGGACCTAATCATAATTGGTTAGTTGACTGCAGAATATCTGAGCAGGATTTTTTTTTTCCTGTAGTAAATCTCTTGCAAACTATATTTTGCATACACATTTATATAATATAAAGTTTTACATGCATATTAGATGAATTATTATCAAACGTTTAGTTGATTGATAGAGTATTGTTTGGCTGAATCAGGCACCAGAAAATGACATTGGGAAGAACTCCTTTAATTATTTCCAGGTTTGTTTACTCTTTCTGATTAAATGATATTTATGATAGTAGTTTTAAAAAAAATGTTCTCTTTAACAAATGCAAGAATGTTTGTTTGTGTACAGCTTGCTGTTTTTTTATTTGACTTTCAATACATTTTTTGTGCATACATGTTTATCCTTGGTGTGAATTGAAATACATTAATACAATGGTAAATAATTTGTCATTTACTGGAAATTACGTTTAGGTACTAAAGCATACTTGCCTCAGCTATATTGAAATTTTGACTCACTGCTTAAGGTTTGGTTTGAGTTTAATTTTGTTCAACCTGCTCATAGTTCCTTACCCTATTAGTTAGAAGGGTAGACCATATCATTCATCTCCCTTCCTATTTTCACCCTTTTTTTTCAATGATGAGTCTTGTCTGTTTGAACCCTCTTCTTCGGTGTTTTAAAGGTTGATCCCCTAAATATTTTTTTACTCCAATCAAGTCTGCCAAATTTGCAATATAAGCAAATAAAGGCGTTTTGTAAGTATATCATCCAATTACTAACGGAAGCAGCTCACTTGTGCGATGTTCGGTGTGTTATAACATGTCATTTAGTCGGTCATATAAAAAGAACCATTTTGACATTAGGATTAAAATGAATCAAAATGTATGATCCATTGACTTCTTTTTTTAATTTTTGTTTAATTTTCATCTGTAAGCGGCTAAAATTAATTTTAGTGTTTTTTTCCAGATCAGGTCAGCTTTTTCAATGGCATTCAAAAATTTGACAAATCCCAAGATCATCACGAGCTTAGGACCAAACAGGAGCATTCTGGGAACTATAATTAGACCAGATCCTGTTTTGTTGGAGCGGAAAGGGGGGTTGAACGGGGATGTGACTTTTGATAAGTTGCTTCCTGGTGCGGGCGAGCCATTACAACAGTATGGAGAGCAGGATATGTTATGCAATTGGCAGTTAGATTATGAAGAAGAATCACTACCACGGGGAGTTGACTCTAGTGCAGAGCCTAACTTGCGTTCTTCGACAAGAAAGAGAAAATCCGGTTCAAAGAATTCCAGTAAGAAGCTAAAGGATGATAAAGGGAATATTCAGACGACAGGGAATAAGGAGAATGACTCTAGAAAAGATAAGGATAAAAAAAGGAAAAGAAAGAGAAAATCACACCTAGGAGACAGCGGTCATTAAGCCAGAGACCAAGTTGTTGGGAGGTCTCACAAAATGTTTAGGATGATCAGTTATTTGAAAGTGAAGGAACAAGACATATCAGAGTAAAAACAAATTTAGTCAAATGTTGTCATACGACCCCAGGTGCATGCTTATTGCTTTCCATCGTGAGGTGCCTTTCGTGTGTTGAAGTTTAAGGAATCTGTTGTAATTTATTAAAGGGTTAATGGTGGGTTTAGTATGAGTTTTCTTGAGTTTGGTTTTTTCCCACTATTAAAAACGTTTGAATGCCTGTTTTTTGAAGTAGAAACAAAATTTTCTCGTTTCAATGTCTGTTTTATGAAATAGCAAATTTTTTTTCTCTGATGTGGTAGAAGAAGAGTTTTCGTTTTAGAGAAATTTAGGTATTTTAAAAAATATAGGTGTTTTAAAAGTATGAGATATAAATTAAAATAACATTATCAAATCTTTTATTAGATTTATTCATATATTGTCTTTTAATTTTGTTGAAGCTAGATTATGAATTTTGTCGCAGAATGAATGCAAAAGTTTATCTGGTTATGATTGTTTCACGTGTTCCTCTACACTTTTCACAATGGTCTAACTTAAAGTTACATTTTGTCTCTCGCTACTTCATTGTAGTACGATCACAATCAATACTTCATTATGGACAATTTTTGTTGGTGTTGTGTTTTGTTGCAACTACCAATAGACAGCATGCCCAAAGCACTGTTCATTTGTAGGCTTCATATTTCATTAAAAAATAAACCATGCCAAGTATGACCAATCTATTAGCAAACTAATCTTTCAGCTTCCCGGCACAATCTATTACGATAGATGTGATTAATTGACGTCTCAATTCACCCATCTACAACCAAAAATATTAATATAATAATAATAATAATAATATATTATTATTATTTTTGTTATTATTATTATTATTATATTAAGCTATATAATTGAAGTATGATTAAGGGGTTGTCAAATAAATTTTCTTCTTCGATTGAACACATCCACGTTACGTGCATAGAAGTTTCAATTGTCTCATGCTTGACAATGTACTTGTTAACCTTTAGAAGAAAAATTATACTTGGTAATATTAAAATAATATTTATATTAAAATAATAATAATAATTTTTTTAAAATATTCATATTTATTATTGTTATATCATTAAATAGAGATATAGAATAGTTGAAAGGAGGAAGGTAAATTATATGTATATCATTACTCCTGGATTAGTAACATGTACGGGATACTCGGATTCATTCATATTTAGACAACATGTGAGTCACTGAAAATCAAAAAGTACAACATTAAGTATGAACGTTTTCAGGAACATTAATTAAAATAATTAACTTAAAATAAACAAAATTAAGGAGGAGGTGGTTGCGTGACCAAGTGAACCTCAGTTTTGAAAAGAAGAACTGAAAATGAGTCAATTGAGAAGTAGATGAACCCTCCACCAGTGTGACTCACAAACGACCCGAAACTCTTCCCTATCACACAATGCCACGCTAGTCCATACTTCAAGTCAAACTCCTGAAATTGATAATTGGGTTAGAGAATGATTCAATTATGAATGTTTATTCTTACAGAAAATTATACTGAAGAAGTTTATATATAAGTGCAATATAAGGTTCAAACCAAGAATAGAATTCCATCCAAGATAATATCTACGTTCCAAACGCAGAATCAAACATGGTATTAATATCTGAAAGTATCTTCTTGCGCATGACTAGAATAGGAAACCAAAAAAAGGGTACAAAATAAGTGTTTTCCAATACCTTTTTTAGAGCTCTAGCTATGAGAGTGTTTGAAGGCTTTGGAGAAGGAGGGGGAAGAGGAAGGAGTGATCTAGCGTGGCGCAGAGCATGTTCCTGCATGTGGACAGGCATGTCAGATGATTTCAACCTCACGTTGAAGCTGATGGCAAGTGAAGCCAATCTCATGATTGTTTGAGAAGGGTTGGGATTGGGAGTGTGGATGAGCAAGTGCTTGGCCTTGTTTTGCTTCTTCTCCTTGGACCCATGATCTCTGATCAGCTTTGGTTCTTGTTCTTCCATGGCGATGGAATGCATCAGAGAAGAAGGGTGCTTCTGCATTAATGTGAAGTGGGTAGGTAGAGCAAGTCAAAGACAAGGTGGAGAACAAGTGGGTTGTGTTTGATATATATGGTACATAAAGGGGTTTTCAACTTTCAACTTTGACTAGGTAAATATGTAGGACATGACAATGAGAATTTCATGCATTTTTTGTCCCACTGGAAAGTGATCAGACATAGTTTAAAGACATTCAAAATTACCTCTCCCTTTTGAACAGTTTCTCTTATTCTCTATTTTTTTTTTTTTATTAATTGAATGAGAAAATGAATATGAAAAGAATTGTGTTTGGTGTGCTTTAGGTATTGAATACTGACAGAAGAAAGCAGGAAGGGAAGATTAGGTGAGTGACCATACACAAACGACGGAGGTGCCTTGCCTGCAACTCTGCTTCTTCTTTCCTTTCATACAACTCCCTGCTAAAATAGCAGACTCATTTCTCTTTTTCAAACTGTAAAATTTAATTACATTTTTATTACAGAAAAAATTAGGGAGGGAGAAAAACAAGTGTTTTTTTTTCAAAATTATTTATATAAAAAGATGAATATAATTAAAATTAATTGTAAATTTGGTCCTTATAATTCTAGAAAGAAAAAAAATTCATATTTTTTATCTTTAATCAAAATATCTATTTTTAAATAAAAAATTTAATAACCATATATAACTCAAATATTATAAATATTTAAATCATATAAATAATAATAATAAAAATTAAGAAAGTAAATAAAAATCTAACAACGATTGATAACTATTTTTTAATATTCAATCACTGTCTCGTTAAAATCTTATGAGATAAATATATACTAAAAGAAAAAAATATTACATAAATTTCAATTAAATTTATTTATTTCTCTCATCATCATTGAAATGATAAAAATTGAATCTTATAAATTAATTGTTAAAATACTCTTTTGATAAATATTTTGTAAATAAACTAATTAAACTTTCACGTTAATCTTCTAAATTTTTATATTTTCTTATATCATCAATAAGGAAGAATTTTTAAAAAATATATTTTGTTTATCTCCATTAATATATTATTTTTATTATTATTTTCAATTGATAAATGAACGCATTATTATCTTCATATATATATGTTGAACATTCAAGGACTTGATGTTGCAAATAATGATCATGAAGAATGTTGATTTTGATGATGATACAAGAGCTTAAAGACTTAGAGTATTGAAGATTGAAGATTGATGATTTACGTATTGTAATAACTCTGTTTTAGCTTGATTGAGTCTGTAATTTTAGAGTCTAAGATAGCTGGTACATAGTCCGTAACTTAGATGCTTCAAAATGCTCAAATTTATCATTCAGAGCTCGGCTTTAATCGATTATATAAGTATATAATCGATTAAAGCAGATGAGAAAACCATTTTACTGTCTAAAACTCACTGCTTTAATCGATTAAACGACAAAATAATCGATTATTCCGATACAGAATAATCGATTATTTCATAAAATAATCGATTAAACCAGAGAGGATTGGGTTACGACGTATTTGGCTCTGTTTTAATCGATTATTACTCCAAATAATCGATTATTTCGATCTGTTTCTAATTTTAAACATCAAACAACCCTATTTTCGAAAATCCAATTACCAAGAACCCTAGTTTCGAAATCCCCAATTCCTAAACCCTAATTTCCCTACTTAAACTCTGCTTTGGCACTAAAAAAAAAGAACAACTCTTTCCATACAAAAGTTAAGTGCTTGTGAGTGCCGGAGAAGCTGTTTGTTGCAAGGAAATGGGGCTTTCGAACCTGGTGTGGGCTAGAAGCGATAAGAATCACTAAGTGGAGTTCTTAGTGGATTGTGTCTGTGTCGTCGTCTGCGGGGAAAGTCGTTCTTCATCTCTTGGGGCTTTCGAACCTGGTGTGGGCTAGAAGCGATAAGAATCACTAAGTGGAGTTCTTAGTGGATTGTGTCTTGTGTCGTCTCTCGGGGAAAGTTGTTCATCATCTCTTGTGGATTTCAAGAGAGGTGTATTCTGATCTTTATCTGTTCATTTGTAATCTGTTTGTAACAATTTGTTCTTAGTGACAGCGTTAATCCTCTTTTGAGTGATTAGCAACTGGACGTAGGGTCTTTTGATCCGAACCAGTATAAACCTACTGTGTAATCTTCTCTACTCTTCTCTATTTACATTTACGCAGTTTTTAATCGGTAAAATTTGGGAAAAATTTTGAAAACCTAATTTTTATTAAGAAACCAATTCACCCCCTCTTGGTTTTTGTCCAGACCACGCGAACATTCAGCTGCGCGATTCTAACAAGTGGTATCGAGCTTGCTTTGATAGTCATTCAAATTTTCGAAAATGGCCGGACAAAATCAAACTTTTGCCGAAGGTGCATCTATCAACAGACCCCCACTTTTTGCGGGTCAAAATTATCCTTTCTGGAAGGTACGTATGCAAATATTTTTAGAGTCTGTTGATAGAGGCGTTTGGGACGCAATTTTAAACGGTCCATTTGTTCCTAAAATTACTGAGAACGGTGTTGACGTTCCTAAACCTTTTTCTAGATGGTCTGTAGAAGAAAGTCGAAAAGCACAATTTGATGTTAGGGCTAGAAATATAATTTCATCTGCTTTAACCCTTGATGAGTTTTACAGAATATCCACTTGTAAGAGTGCTCAAGAGATGTGGGCAAAACTAAGAGTAACTTATGAAGGAACCGATGATAGTGACTCAATTTCGGAATCAAGCGACTCGAAATAGAAGCTAACATTTGCTTGTTGGCAAATGACATCATTTCTTCCGACTTTGAGATTAGTGATTCAGACTCATCCTCAAGTGATGATGAAAATGATGTTGATGAATTACAAAATGCATATAATGAATTGTTTAGTGCTTTTAAGGACTTGAACAATAAATACAAAGCTGTGAAAAAGAGTTTAAGTAGTTCCAAAATGGAGGTAGAGTCCTTAAAAATGAAAATCACATGTTTAGAAGAAAAGGAGTCCTTAAAAACGAAAATTTCATGTTTAGAGGAAAAGGAAACCTTAGAAACGAAAATTGTATGCATAGATGAGAATGATGATAAGACTATAGCATGTGCATCATGTAAAGAGTATGAACATGATATTGATTTACTTAGACATTTGCTTGATAAAGCTAAAAAGGAATTAAGTGATAGTTATAAGAATAAGGATAGTGTTCAAATTAAAGAAAATTGTCATGTTCCTTTGAAAAAGCTTAAAAGTAAAAATAGAAGAGTATGGGTTGAAAAAGGAACCAAAACTTCAATAGTTAGAAATGTATCATATTCTAAAATTACATCTAATGCATGCTTTTATTGTATGAAACATGGTCATACTTCAAATAGATGTAAAATTAAGCATTTTGGAGTTCCTAAAGGAAAATATATTTGGGTTCCTATAGTTAAATGAACTATTTGTATCTTGTATTTATTCAAAGAAAATGGATCATTTAGTATGTTTTAAACTGAATGCTTAGGTAAAATCATTTTATCTTTTCTATTGCATGAAGGTTCTTCACCTAAAGATTTTGCGAATTGCCTCTAAAATCGTTTTTAAACAACTAAAAACAAAGTATTTTTACAAAAGCTTTCTTAAACATGTTTTTAACTGATATAGTTGTGAAAGAACCGATTAAAATCACTTAGAATGTTCAAAGAAGTGTTTTTACAGTATTTTAATTGATACAACTTGTTTTTAATCGATTAAAACCATTTAGAACTCATTATGATTGATCAGAATACAAATATGACCGATCATAATCAAATGTGATCGATCAGATTTTAATTATAAGCGATCAAAATTTTTTCAATCGATTAAAACACTTTCAATCGATTAAAATCACTTAAAGGGTCAGGATGATCGATCAGAATCCAATTATGACCGATCAGAATCAAATGTGATCGATCAGATTTTAATTATAAGCGATCAGAATTTTTTCAATCGATTAAAACACGTTTCAATCGATTAAAATCACTTAAAGGGTCAGGATGATCGATCAGAATCCAGTTATAACTGATCAGAATCAGTTATGATCGATCAGAATTTAGTTATGACCGATCAGAACTATTTTAATCGATTAAATCTCGTTTCAATCGATTAAAACAACTTAGAAATTTTCTACACAACGTTTTAATCGATTAAAACTTATTTTTATCAGTTAAAATAACTTGAAAAGTTTTATAAGAAAGTTTTGCAGTATTTCAATCGATTGATGAGGGCATTTTCTTAGGTTATTCATTAACTAGCAAGGCTTATAGGGTGTTTAATAGGAGAACGTTAAATATTGAAGAATCTATTCATGTTACCTTTGATGAGATTGTAGACCTTGGGGGAAATCCTCTTGAGTCAAATAAAAGACTTGCAGGTGATGATGAATATATAAGGGAGGCTCTTGATGAACTGTATTTAGAAGATAATGAGCCTTCTCAAACTCCTCAATTAGCAAAGGAATGGCAATCACCTAGAGGACTCTCAATGGACAATATCATAGGTGATATCTCAAAAGGGGTAAGAACTAGAAATATGACAAATTTCTGTATGTCTGTTGCTTTTGTGTCACAGATTGAACCTAAAAACATTGAGGAAGCACTTAAAGATGATCAATGGTGCATAGCCATGCAAGAAGAACTTAACAAATTTGAAAGGAATCAAGTCCGGGAATTAATTCCAAGAGAAGAGTCACATCAAGTCATTGGAACTAAATGGGTATTTAGAAATAAGCTTGATGAAGATGGTAATATAACAAAGAATAAAGCCAGACTTGTTGCAAAAGGCTATTGTCAGGAGGAAGGTATAGATTATGATGAAATTTATGCTTCTGTTGTCAGGTTAGAGACTATACGCCTACTTCTTGCCTATGCATCTATGATGAAATTTAAATTATATCAAATGGATGTTAAAAGTGCATTTTTAAATGGTTTTATCAAAGAAGAAGTATATGTAGAGCAACCCCCTGGATTTGAAAATTTTAATAATCCTAATCATATTTACAAATTAAAGAAAGCATTATATGGGTTAAAACAAGCTCCTAGATCTTGGTATGAAAGATTAAGTAGTTTCCTAACTGCAAATGATTTTTCAAGAGGAAGAATTGATTCTACACTGTTTATTAAGAAAGTTAAAGAACATATCTTATTGGTCCAGGTATATGTTGATGATATTATTTTTGGATCAAATGATAATTCGCTGTGTGTAGAATTTGCTAAGATTATGCAGGGAGAGTTTGAAATGTCTATGATGGGAGAATTGACATTCTTCCTTGGACTTCAAATCAAGCAACTTAAAGATGGCACTTTCATCTTTCAAACTAAATACTGCAAGGAGATTCTCAAAAAGTTTGGTATGGACACCTCAAAGGAAGCTAACACACCCATGGGAACTTCATGCTATCTAGACAAGGATGAATCGGGTTTGGAAGTTAATCAAACTATGTATAGAGGTATGATAGGATCACTATTATACTTAACTGCAAGTAGACCCGATATTATGCATTCATGTCCGTGTTTGTGCTAGATTTCGGGCTTGTCCTAAAGAATCTCACCTAATTGCAGGTAAAACATATTTTAAAATACTTAAAAGGAACTACTTGGATTTGGCTTGTGGTATCCGATCGATGCTTGTATTAGTTTATTAGGATATTCTGATGCTGATTATGGTGGATGTAAAATTGATAGGAAAAGCACTAGTGGGACATGTCATTTGTTAGGTTCATCCTTAATATCTTGGCATTCTAAGAAACAGGCATGCGTTGCTTTATCTACCACTGAAGCTGAATATATTGCAGCTGGTAGTTGTTGTGCTCAAACTACGTGGATGAAACAACGAGTTAGAAGATTATAATATCTTTTTAAATGACATACCCTTGATGTGTGATAATACGAGTGCAATTAACTTAACTAAGAATCCAGTAATGCACTCTAGGACTAAACATATAGAAATAAGACATCACTTTTTAAGAGATCATATCAGCAAAGGAAACTGTAAAATAGAGTATGTAGATACCAAACGTCAATTAGCAGATATTTTTACTAAGCCTCTACCCAAGGATAGATTCTATGATCTTAGAAGAGACTTAGGAATATTAGACATTGCCTAAATTCTGCTTAAATAAACAGCTTTTACATGATTGAAATGTTATATATCTCTTTGTCTGTAATGACGTTTCTTTATGAAATGAAATTTGTTTCTTTAAATGCTTTGATTGAGGGGGAGTTATCTCCAACTTATGCATATTTTGAGGGGGAGCTCTTATGATTGTTATTGCAGAGTTCTTTTTGATTATAATCAAAATAGGGGGAGAAATATTTAAAGCCTCTTATGAATTGCATTATGAATTGCATTTAAATATTATCTGGTATGTTTGATGTGTTTGTTAGTATGACAGATAAAACAGGTTATTACAAGGGCTTTAAAAGATAATTTTGATCATCATCAAAAAGGGGGAGATTGTTGAACATTCAAGGACTTGATGTTGCAAATAATGATCATGAAGAATGTTGATTTTGATGATGATCCAAGAGCTTAAAGACTTAGAGTATTGAAGATTGAATATTGATGATTTCTGTATTGTAATAACTCTGTTTTAGCTTGATTGAGTCTGTAATTTTAGAGTCTAAGATAGCCGGTACATAGTCCGTAACTTAGATGCTTCAAAATGCTCAAATTTATCATTCAGAGCTCGGCTTTAATCGATTAAATAAGTATATAATCGATTAAAACAGTGAGAAAACCATTTTACGTCTAAAACTCACTGCTTTAATCGATTAAACAACAAAATAATCGATTATTCCGTACGATTCAGTACTGAGATAATCGATTATTTCATCAAATAATCGATTAAACCGAGAGGATTGGGTTCGACGTATTTGGCTCTGTTTTAATCGATTATTACTCCAAATAATCGATTATTTCGATCTGTTTCTAATTTTAAACATCAAACAAACCCTATTTTCGAAAATCCAATTACCAAGAACCCTAGTTTCGAAATCCCCAATTCCTAAACCCTAATTTCCCTACTTAAACTCTGCTTTGGCACTAAAAAAAAAGAACAACTCTTTCCATACAAAAGTTAAGTGTTGTGAGTGCCGGAGAACTGTTTGTTGCAAGGAAAGGGGCTTTCTGAACCTGGTGTGGGCTAGAAGCGATAAGAATCACTAAGTGGAGTTCTTAGTGGATTGTGTGCTGTGTCAGTCTCCGGGGAAAGTCTGTTCTTCATCTCTTGGGGCTTTCGAACCTGGTGTGGGCTAGAAGCGATAAGAATCACTAAGTGGAGTTCTTAGTGGATTGTGTCTTCGTGCCGTCTCCGGGGAAAGTCTGTTCATCATCTCTTGTGGATTTCAAGAGAGGTGTATTCGATCTTTATCTCGTTCATTTGTAATCTGTTTGTAACAATTTGTTCTTAGTGACAACGTTAATCCTCTTTTGAGTGATTAGCAACTCGGACGTAGGGTCTTTTGATCCGAACCAGTATAAACCTACTTGTGTAATCTTCTCTACTCTTCTCTATTTACATTTACGCAGTTTTTAATCGGTAAAATTTGGGGAAAATTTTGAAAACCTAATTTTTATTAAGAAACCAATTCACCCCCTCTTGGTTTTTGTCCGACCACGCGAACATTCCATTAGCGCGATTCTAACAATATATATATATATATATATATATATATATATAATTATTGATATCTTTTTTATAAATATATTGAATTATTAATTTTAACCAAATACATTCACAACTAGCTTTATATAATTCTAAAATTTATTTTTTATTTTATTTAATGATTTATGTCATAGATCTCAATGAAAATGTAGTGTCATGTAATCATAAAATAAAATAGACAAAAAAATTTTCAATTAAATCAGACCTATTTTTTATCAAATCTACTTAAATTATGATTTATATAGATTTATATAAATTTAAGTTAGATTAATTCATAAACTTATTCGTTTTATAGAATAATAATTATTTTTTAAATAAAATAAAAATATTATTATTTTATATATATATATATATATATATATATATATATATATATATATATATATATATATATATATATATATTCCAAATAACCCACTCTATTAACCTAATAAATTGGACATGTAATGAGTTATTAATTATAAACTCCAAAAATACATTTAAATATCTATTGTCTAAGAAGAAAATGTCTCACTTTCATAGTAAGAATAAATACATTGAGAACATTAATATTAAAGGACAAACAAAGTAGTAATATTTTGTAACATCATTTAGGATCGCCGTGTGGGGAACGGTAAAATGTTACTACTCGGCGAAGAGAGAAAAGTCTCCACTCACCACTTCTGGCCACCCATCATCATCATCACACCCTTGGATCACCAGGTCCAAGTACTGCAACCCCGCCCAATGAGCCTTGCGCGCTTTGAGTCTTGCTCATCGGAAATCGACGCCCGCCAAAGTGGTGTCGTTTCCTATTCCTGCAGTGTTGTAAAAGGGGTGATGCTAAAAAAGGTGGCACTCGGTATTACTTCAGGGTTCCCTCACGAAATGAAACAACAGGCACGCACAATCGCCATAGAGAAAAGAACCCTCCACCGAACAAAAGAAAAAAAGCCCTAGAAAAGATTTTGAAGAACCAATTTCTCACTCCACAAAATCTCAATCTCTTCTTTTATTCTCTGTTTTTGGATAAAACTAAAAGAATATTCTACTCAATTGATCTCGACTTAGAATAAATAAATACAATGTATAAGCTATAATTTTAAGAAACTAATTAGTTAATAAATAATAGGATATATATTTATGAAACTAATTATAAATTAAATATATGCTAACCTAAAATACAATAACAAAATATATTTACATATATCTTAATACACCCCACAGTCAAAGCAAAAGGATGACGACATTGAGACTGTTCCTAAAATCATCAAACAAGACACGCAGAAAGTCCCTTAATAAAGATGACTGCAATCTGATATCGTGAAGGCACATGAAGAACTCAAACCTGATCATGTGCAACATTTTCCTGTACAAAATATATGTCCATCTCAATATGTTTGGTATATTGATGTTGCACTGGGTTGCCCGACAAATAGATAACACTAATATTGTCATAATACACCAGAGTAGCCTTAATAACCGGACAATGCAATTCCAATAACAAATTTCAAAGCCAACACGACTCAGAAATCACATTAGCAACACCCCTATACTCGGCCTCTACACTAGACCGAGAGAGTGTAGATTGATGCTTGGAGGACTATGACACCAAGTTGTCATCCAAAAATACACAGTAACCCGAGGTAGAACGTCTCGTATTAGAGTACTCACCCCAATCAACATCAGTATAAGAAACAAGAGATGTGGTCGAAGATGAATTGAGATGAAGACCAAGATCAAGTGTACCTTGTAAATACTAGATAACGCGTTTGAGAGCTTGCATATTGTCCACCATCGGATCATGCATATATAAGCACACCTGTTGCACTGCATAAGAGATATTCGACCTGGTGAAAGTGAGATATTGTAGAGCCCCAACAAGACTCCTATAAAGAGTGAGATCCTCATAAGGTGCACTAGAAGTAGTACCCACCTTAGCATTGATGTCAATCAGTGTTGGAGATGACTTGCAGGAAGACATACTGGCCCGGTCAATAATTGCCTTGGCATATTTGCGCTGTGAAAGGAACATACCAACTTTATGTCGGGTCACTGCGACGCCAAGAAAATAGTTCAAAAGACTAAGATCCTTCATAGCAAATTCCAAGCTCAGAAGGTTCATAATATATAATCGGAGAGCATGAGACAAGGTAGTAAGAATAATATCATCAACATAGAGCAAAATGTAAGTCATGTGCGAACCCTTTCGATAAATAAATAATGAGTGATCACATTTGTTATTTGAGAAACCAAGAGACACGATATAATAAGCAAATCGCTTATACCAAGCACGAGGTGTTTGTTTAAGCCCATATAATGACTTACGCAAATGACACACATAATCAGGATGAGTACGGTCACGATACCCCAATGGTTGATGCATATAAATTGTTTCTTGTAGCTCACCATGAAGAAAAACATTTTTGACATCCAACTGATGTATGAGTCATGCCTTTGAAAGAGGAATAGAAAGAACGACGCGAATCGTAGTCGGTTTCATTACCGGGCTAAAAGTTTCACCACAATCAATGCCAACCTACTGAGTTTTCCCATTATCTACAAGACGAACATTAGAAGATGTCATGTGAGAGGTAGCTTCGGTGTCCATGTACCATGATGGATCAGGGGGACTCAAGATATAGTATGCATCACCGCTTCAATATTTGTAGGAACATCAGAAATGGACTGCCCATTCTGAGAGGCCATGTAAGCCTGTTGTGGGCGTGACCCAAGAACACCGAGCTGTTGTTGCTGTCTTTGTGTTGCTGGACCTCGTGCCCACCCCTGGTTTGGATATGGGCATGGAGGAGCCCATTGAGGCATCCAACCCCAAGGTGGGTAATTCGGCCAAGGTAAAGACCCCCCACTATGGTTGTTGTTGTGGACCACCACTGCCACCCTTGTACGACCGGATTTGCCATCGCCAGACCCGCGACCACTGCCACCAGATTTTTTCCCAAAATTCTTGCAATATCTAGACTGCTTCCCATGGTGCTGCTGGTGGTGTAACTGGTCCGAATGTAAGGAATTTGAGTCATAAACGGATTGAGAGGCAGCCACCATTATCGACTCTGATCCCGTGACAACCTCCTTTGCCAATCCGGCTTCCTCAAGTGTGAGCATCAATCGAGCCTAATAAAACGGAGGTAGGGGATCACTTTGCCGAATTAACGTCCCTACTCCGCAATATACACTTGTGAGATCTGGAACAAGTTGAATGACGAGACAACTCTCCAACACTGGTGCTCTAACATTTTTCAACTGATCAGCAAGGGACTTGAGACGTTGACAATATGCCGAAACATTCGAAAAATTATCCATCTTAGTAGTGGAGAATTCAGACTCAAGAGTTACCACACGAGAATATTTGTTATCTTTGAAAATATCTCTTAACCTATTCCAAGCATCCATGGTTATGGCATTGGGTTCAATAATTGTATGCAACAAGTCATTGGAGATGGTTGCATAAAGCCAGGAAAGAACCTTAGCATCAAGAGTTGACCATAATTCCTTTTCATCATCAGTCACAAGTACCTTCTCTTTCCCATTGGCAGGAGGAATAATGTGATGAAGGACCTTACGAAAACGTGTGGTAATTTTAAAAAGTTTCGCCCATGTAGAGTATTGTACATTCTCCATTTCAAGAGTGATGAAAATATGGTTCCGTATATTAGAAACCGCAAAAGCCGTATGGAAAGAAATCTTGTTGTCTGTCATGACGGTGAGAAGAAGAAAAAAAAAAGATAGATAAAGGGGAACGAAGAAGAAGAATTGTAATAGTACAAGACATAATCTTAGAAAACTAATTAGGTAATAAATAATATCAGACATATATTTAGGAAGCTAATTATAAACTAAAAATATGTTTACCTAAAATACAATACCAAAATATATTTATATATATCTTAACAAAAACGTTTGCTCATACTAAATTTTCTTTTCTCTTGTTTTGCTTTCTTTTCGAAATTTTTCTACTTCAGTGTTTTCAGGAAGAAAGGGACAAGAGTCATATAAAAGAGTGCATTCCTTTCGGTTCTTTGGTTCAGGACAATAATCTACGATTCCTTTGTGTTTTTTCTTCTCTTTTCTCAAATTAGGGTTTTCGTAAGCATGCCTCTTTATCGATTATCTACAAACTATCATCGTTCTAAGTTAAGGAAGGTGATTTGTGTTTGGGCATAATGACCAAGTTAGTCCGTAGGCTTATGGGTCAACCCATTTTATAAAATAATTATTATTTTTATCAATAAATTACTAAAATAAGAATGAAGTTAATAAAAAGTTAGTTTTTAACTCTTATTTTGATGTTGAATGGATCTATTCTTTTATAATTTATATATTAAATAATTATATCTTAAATAAAAACTAATTATATTAATGTATTTTAAATTTTTAAAATATTTTTTATTTCTTTTATTTAAATTTTGTTTAATTAATTGTTTTGGTATAAACTTCTTAATATATTTTTTTAATTTCAATCAGGCCAAATTTGACATGTAAACTTGTTAGCCTAACGTAAGACAAATTAGGTTACAAATTATGAACTTTAAAAGATATGTTAGGTTGAGCCAAGCATATCAATGATGCGGGGTAAGATAAGGGTGGGTTTTGCCTCCTCAACCCCTATCCTACACTTTTTTAATCGTCTCGTCCTCATTCATGATTACGGTCGGGGTTAGAAATTAAGTCTTCATCATTGTCTATATTGAGTTTCGAGTTTTTTTGTCCTCAATCTACATTATTTCTAAAAACAAATTATAATAAATTAATTTTGATATTTTTTATACATAAATAAATATTTATAATTTGTAATTATTATTATTAGTTAAATATATACTTTAATTTATTATATTTATATTAAAATATGTATGTAAAAGAAAACTTTAATCATTTTTTCTCTATACGAATATATAATATTTTTAACATTATTATTATTATTATTATATTGTATTCAAACATTTGATTACATATATAAGTTAATTATTTTTTAAGTTGTTATTTAAAAATATGAAATATATAATTTATAAAAAAATATTTAATAAGTTAATTTTTATTTAGTTAGTTCAAAGTAATAAAAG
This sequence comes from Sphenostylis stenocarpa, assembly GCA_963425845.1. Lineage (NCBI taxonomy): Eukaryota > Viridiplantae > Streptophyta > Magnoliopsida > Fabales > Fabaceae > Sphenostylis > Sphenostylis stenocarpa. The sequence goes on along the minus strand of OY731402.1, from coordinate 17,187,736 downwards.
TTTTAATTATTATTATTTTTTAATCCTTCAAAATACAATTATTTTATTAAGATAAAATTTGATATATGATAAATAAGAATAATAAGATGGCTCTCCAAACATTAATGGTCAAAGGCTACCACTTGGTGTTCATCAAATTGGTTGAAAAGATAAAAAAAAACAAGTTGATTGAAGAGATTAAAAAAATGTGAATAAGTGAAAGGTAAGAGGAAAATAATAATCTAATGAACTAATTGATATAAAAAATTAAAAAAGACAAAAGAATGAAAAAATGGGTAAAAGAAAAGTAAAAATGATAAAATATAAAAAAATGACCTTATATATAATGGAGAAAAAAAAAGAAAATACTTTAAAAATATTAATATTTTAAGATTTAAAGTTAAATATAAAGTTGGGACAGAGATATGGATGAGGTCGGGGTAAGGATTACATTACCCATGCCCTGACTTTTTATGGCAGAAAAAACCCGAACTTGCCTCCACCTTCTGTTAACTCGATTTTTCTCCTATCAAACTCAAGGTAGAGATGGATGAGTCCTCGCGAATATGGGTTTAATTGTCATCTTTAGGTTGAGTTATCAATTTTTTTTTTACTTAACTCGTATGTGCAGGTCAAATTGGATCGAATTGCTAGTAAATCATTACGAAGATGTAACAATAAAACATGCATCTACATAACCTTTTAGATTTGATTTTTGAAACATTTGAATAAACTCACACTCAAATTTATAGTACATATATGTTTTACTCCAACCCATTATATTTTCTAGGTGAAGAATTATATCTTACTAATAAATTTATAGCAAATTCTATATTAGGTTGAGTATCGTTAGCAAAATACATTAGTACTCTCAATACTAAGATATGGTACTCCAAGATTAAGAAATTCTTTATCTTTTTCATATGGTTTAAAAGAATCTTTATCTATATATACAAACCTTATACTCATTAGAATACATAATGGATATGATTTATCGATATAGAAACTTTTAAGTACATTTTATAATACAAGTCCCTTGACATACAAAAATACTTTATTTAAATACTCAATTTGTAATCCCAAATAAAACTAAACCTAATACTTTAGAGTTGGAGGCTGATACTCCAATCACTAAGCTACTAGAATTTTCTAATAACTTATAAATAAATTATATTTATATACAAATAAATGTATATCTCTGTAAATATATAAATACAAATATATTTATATATTTTGATATATTTATATGTTGGATGTGAGGCGCGCTCGAGAGTAAAAGTGTTTGTTAGTAAAGGAGGCTGAGATCAAGAGGGGGGGGGGTGAATTGATCTTTGAAAGATTTTTGCAATTTACAGATTATCTATTTCAAAGATTAAGAGTTCTGACCAATTCTTGAATCAAACAAAACAAACAATCAAAATAAAGGCAACAACAGAATTAAAGAGAGAAAGGTTTAGAGAGATACAACCAAGATTTATACTTGGTTCACCTAATCCCAGGGCTATGTATAGTTCTCAGCCAAATTCCAACTGAGTTCCACTAGATTGAATGTTTTACAGATTACAATTCCAATCACACACCCAATCTACCATAAGAACCAAAATTCCAGTCCTTGCACCTAAACCTTCACCAAGAACCAACTTCCAGTTCTTGAACCACCCTGCAGCCAAATTCCAGCCACAGAAACCAGTGTCCACACTTCCAGACTGAAAGTGATGAAGATCTTATTGAATTGCTTTGGCAAAGATCTTGTTGATTTGATGAAGTAAAAAATGAAGTCAAAGGCTACTTTGTGGTAGTCAAAGGTCACTTAGATAAAAGAGTAGTGGGTTTAGTGAGTCTGCATCTCTGCTTAGGTATAATCATTTTTATCTCTCTACTGCATGAGGTTTCTTCATTTAAAAGATTATGCAATTTCCTCTAAAAAAATGTTTAAACGATTAAAAACAAAGTATTTTGTTAAAAGGTTTTTAATAAACTATTTTAACTAAGAGTATATAAGGTTTATCAACTAAAATGTTCTTAACACTTTTGTAACAAGTTTTTAACTGATATGTTTTCGAAATAATCGATTGTTTTCATTAGAAGGATTTTTGAAAACCTTCACGCGATATTTTAACCGATATAGAATTGATATAATCGATTAAAATGACTTAGAATATTTTGAAAAGTGTTCTGGCAGAATTTTAATCGATACAAACTCGAAATAATCGATTGAAATAACTTGAAGTGGTTTGAAAGTTGTTCTGTCAGTATTTTAATCGATATAAATGCGAAATAATCGATTAAAACAACTAAGAGGTTTTTTCAGAATGATTTAATCGATTAAAACAAGCTTGCTATCAGTTAAAATAACTTAGAAAGTTTTATGAAATATTTTGGCAGAATTATAATCGATTAAAATGCGTTTCAATCGATTAAAATTGAAAGTGATGAAGATCTTATTGAATTACGTTGGAAAATATCTTGTTGATTTGATGAAGTAAAGAATGAAGTCAAATGCAACTTTGTGGCAGTCAAAGGTCACTTGGATAAAAGAGTAGAAGGATTAGTGTGTCTGCAGCTCTACTTAGGTATAATCAGTTTTATCTCTCTGCTGCATGAGGTTTCTTCACTTAAAAGATTTTGCAAAATTCCTCTAAAAGCGATTAAACGGTCAAAACCAAAGTATTTTGATAAAAGCTTTCTTAATCAACTATTTTAACTAATAACATATAAGCTTTATCAACTAAAATGTTCTTCACACTTTTATAACAGGTTTTTAACTGATATAACTTCAAAATAACCGATTGTTTTCATTAAAGGAAGTTTTGAAAACCTTCGATCAATATTTTAAGCTGATACAGATTTGAAATAACCGATTAAAATCACTTAAAATGTTCGGAGAAGTGTTACGCAGTATTTTAATCGATACAACTTCGTTTCAATCGATTAAAACCACTTGGAGTAGCAGATGACCGATCAGAATGAGTTTATGACCGATCAGAACCAGATATGATCGATCAGAATTGAGTTATGACCGATCAGAATTATTTCAATCGATTAAACAACGTTTTAATCGATTAAAACAGATTTTTATCAGTTAAAATCACTTGGAAAAGTTTATAAGAAAATTTTGCAGTATTTTAATCGATTGAAACACGAAACAATCGATTAAAACAAATTAGAAGATTTTTTACAAAGAGTCTTAATTGATATAAACGTTGTCGTATCAGTTAAAACAAATCTGGAAAATAATCAAGAACGTTTTAATGGATTAAAAGAAGATTTAACAGATTAACACAAGACTTTTAACAGATTAAAAGATTATTTTAATAGATTAATTAAACCAGCAGTTTTGAAAATCTTCTATATAAACAGAGTTGTTTGAACTTTTTATATATCATCTGAAATACATCTTTTGGCAAACAATCAAGCAATCTATAGTGCTACTTTCAAGAAAGAATCACGCTAGTTTTTGTGAAGTTCATCAAAGTTCTTTCTTGAGGCAAAATTGCATTCTTTTGAAGAAACACATATTGCAGAACTGCATAAAACTGGTTTGAGCGTTTTAGTTTCTTCTGTTTGTTTCTTTACTTTCTTTTACTATATTGTGAGTGCCTGGAATTGTGGGCACTGGTTTCTGTAGCTGGAATTTGGCTGCAGGGTAGGTTAAAAGCTGGAATTTGGTTCTTGGTGAAAGGTTAGGTGCAGGAACCGGAATTGTGGTTCTTGTGGTAGATTGAGTGTGTGATTAAGGTTGTAATCTGTAAAACATTCAATCTAGTGGAACCCAGCTGGAATTTGGCTGGAGACTGGACGTAGCCCTGGGATTGGGTGAACCAGTATAAACCTTGGTGATATCTTTCTAAACCTTTCTCTTCTTTAATTCTGTGACTGCATTTATTTTTGATTGCTTGCTGTGTGATTCAAGAATTGGTCAGATTTCTTAATCTTTGAAATAGATAATCTGTTAATTGTGAAAATATTTTAAAGATCAATTCACCCCCCCTCTTGATCTCAGCCTCTTTTTCTAACAATTGGTATCAAGAGCAAGGTTCTTGAGAGTTATTTAAGTCTTTCGATCCATGGCTGGAAATAAATTTTCTGAGGGTGCTTGTATTGATAGACCTCCACTGTTTTGTGGAACAGATTATCCATTTTGGAAAATTAGGATGAAGATCTTTATTGAATCTGTTAGTGTAAATGTTTGGAATATCATTGAACAAGAAATTGATATTTTTAACAAAGATTGGTCTAGCTTAAATGACTGTGAAAAGAAATTAATTCAAGATGATTGTATTGCCAAAAATATCATCATATCTGCACTTAACAAAAACGATTTTTTCAGGATAGCACATTGTCAAACTGCTGCACAAATGTGGAAGATCCTTGAAATGACCTATGAAGAAACAATAGAGATATGCTTAATGGTCAACTCAGATTCGCCAATAACCAGTGTAAGTTCTGACTCAACAACCACTATGAATTATAGTTCATTACAAGATGCTTTTTATGAAATGCATGTAGTAGCTAAAAGATTAGAAACTGAAAATAAAAGATTAAAAAGCATGAATAGTTTATTAGAAAACAAGATCACTGTTCTTGAAAAGAAAATAGTTGATGAAGAAACCAAGAATGAAAATTTGGAATTAGGTAGTAATTCTGATTGCATGTGTAATGTTAAAGATTGTAAAAACTGTCCTGATTTACAAAAAAAATTATCATACTTAATAAAAACTGCATCTAAACTTGCACAAGAAAAAACTAGTCTTGATATGATACTTGACTCTCAAAAATTAGTTATTGATCGTGGTGGTATAGGTTTTACACCTTCTATTGGAAAGAAAACTAGAGCATTTAAAAACTATTTTGCATATAATAAATCTATGTCATCTCCATTTATTAGATGTTTTTACTGCATGAAAAAAGGGCATTCTGTGAAGTATTGTAGAATTAGGAAATATGCTCTTCCTAAAGGTAGAATGAAGTAGATACCCAAAAATTCATTTCAAATAACATGATTGGACCCAATAATTAAAAAGGGGTACCAGAAATATGCCAAATCTGTTTTGCAGGAACAAAATCTGGAAGTCCCTGGGTATCAAATCAACAAAATCTGTTTCTGGATTCTTGGACTGAGCATTTTAATTGATACAAAACTATTTTAATCGGTTAAAATCACTTACAGAGAATATCAGAAAAGTTGTCCGTACATTTTTGATCAATTAAAATACGAATTAATCGATTAAAATGTTCTCTGGAATATAGTTTAGCTGTTTTAATAGATTAAAATGGATTTATATCAGTTAAAATCATTAAAAGGATAAAATTAACCGATTACTTCTCGTATAAATCGATTATTATTCTGATATATCTTTTTCCAGAACTTGTTTAATCGATTAAATATCAAATTAATCGATTAAAATTCTACTTCCAATGCTGAAATAATTGTGTATTTCAATTTTGTATCATTTAGTACTGCAACTATACAATTTCTTTTTCAGGCAAAACAAACTGAAGATCTCTGGTACCTTGACAGTGGTTGTTCTAAACACATGACAGGTGATATTACAAAATTTTGCAACTTAAAACTAAAGAATGGTGGGACTGTTGTCTCACTACTAGAAAAATGTCAAATAGTAACCAAAATCAGTGACTGAAAAAGTTAGTTACTATTAGTAACTCGAATCGATAACCAAATTATTATTTTTTAATTTAGTAACTGAAATAGTAACTAAGTTTTCGGTCACGATAAATCGGTTACTATTTCAACCACTTTATTATTTAATTTACTTTTTTATTATTTAATTTAATTTTTTAATTTTTTTAATTATTCTAATTAGTATCTAATTTTCACTCCCTCTCCGTTACCCTCCCAACTTTCATCTTCTTCGCATCGATAATCCTCCAAAATTTTGTGTTCTTCATGCTGACGACCCTCCCAAATTCACCTTCCCGCTCACAATTTCACTCCCTCTTTGTGATCTTGTACCCGTGACTATCCACCATTGTTCGAGCTTAATCACCTTCGTCTCTCCAACCCCAATCCTCCACCCTTCTATTCGGCTTCGAAGATCTTTAACCCGAGCATGCATGACCCGACCTCAAGCTTGAAATCCAACCCGAGTGACCTTGAATCTCAAATCCGAGTGACCAAAACACCCATTCAAAACCCAAGCAACTTCGAATCTCAACCCCAGCCTCAACCTCGACGAACTCGAGGCCGAACCCCAACTCCGGCGACATCGAACCCCAATGTCAAGCCAAACCCAATTGTCATGCTTGTGAAACCCAATGCAAACCCAGCGGAGCTCGAACCCTAACGCATACCCTAGTGACGTCGAACTCTAACCTTGAGCCAACCCCCACTTTAATTCGGTCGCAATTAGCGATTGATTGATTGCTCAAGGATGTGTAAAAGATGATATATTCAATGTATGTTAAAAAAGTTCAAGCCAAACTTGTTTTTATAGAAGATTTTCAAAGCTGCTGGTTTAATTAATCTGTTAAAAGATTCTTTTAATCTGTTAAAAGTGCAGTTTTAATATGTTAAAACTTCTTTTAATCCATTAATACGTTCTTGATTCTTTAACAGATTTGTTTTAAGCTGATACGACAACGTTTATATCAATTAAAACACTTTACAAAAAATCTTCTAAGTTGATTTAATCAATTGTTTCGCGATTCAATCGATTGAAATACTTGCAAAACTTTCTCGTAAAACTTTTCAAGTTATTTTAAGCTGATAAAAATAAGTTTTAATCGATTAAAGCGTTGTCGAGAAATTGTTTTAATCGATTGAAACGAGATTTAATCGATTAAAATAGTTCTGATCGGTCATAACTGCATTTCGAACGATCATAATTGAAACAATATAATAGCGGTTCCAGGTTAACCGCTATCTAAGTGAGCTTTTAAGAGCGGTTCGTGTATGCTGCTATCTAAAATGTATTTACGCTTGAGCGACACTATTCTCGCTCGAGCGAAAGCCCCTGCACAAAATTGGTATTCTCGGGTTGTATTTCAGCTTGAGCGACTCTTGTCTCGCTCGAGCGATATTTGATTCCGATCGATTAGATTTTTGAAATGATCGATCATATGTGATAATTTTTTCAAATAATTAATTATAATCGATTAGTTTTCTAAATTATTGATTAGAATTGATTAGTTTTTCAAATAATAGATTAGAATTGATTAATTTCGAAATATATACTAAAAAATTATAATTAAAACTATAAATTAGTTAAGAATATTGACTATTGTAAAGATAAAGTAGAACATGGGAGGAGATGAGGATGATAATAATGATAGAACTTACAAAAATGTAGAATTGAGAAGTTTGAAACAAATAAAATTAAGAAAATAGATATTTAATTACACTTTTAATAAATTTAAGATAATACTAGTTTTGATTTTTATTTTTAAATATTTATTTTAATTATTTAAAACAGAGAAACTATAATTTTAGTTTCTAGCTACTTGAATTTAAAGAATTAAATTTATTATTATTTAATCTTTTAATTTTAGTATTAAAATTTTAAATTATATTTTATTAAATTAAAATAATTACAATATATTTTTCTACTTTGAGAATGAACAATATAATTAAACTCAAAATTGACAATATTATAATATATTTTTGAACTCTTTTGGATTATTTTTTTTCCTAATTTTTGATAAAGTTAATTTTAATATTTAAAAGTATTTAACATTTTGAATTCTGAAAGGTTTTCTCTAATAGAAAATTTAAAAACATAATATAAAAAAATAGTTAATATAAGTTTTCATTATGATCGGTCATAATTGCATTCGATCGATCATAATTGAAACCATATAATAGCGGTTTCAGGTTAACCGCTATCTAAGTGAGATTTTAAGAGCGGTTCTGTGTAACAGCTATCTAAACTGTATCTCGCTTGAGTGACAACCTTCTCGCTCGGCGAAACGCCCCTGCACAAAATTGGTATTCTCGGGTTGTATTTAGCTTGGCGACTCTGGTATCGCTCGAGCGATATTTGATTCTGATCGATTAGATTTTTGAAATGATCGATCATATTTGATAATTTTTTCAAATAATTAATTATAATCGATTAGTTTTCTAAATTATTGATTAGTTTTTCAAATAATAGATTAGAATTGATTAATTTCTAAAATATATACTAAAAAATTATAATTAAAACTATAAATTAGTTAAGAATATTGACTATTGTAAAGATAAAGTAGAACATGGGAGGAGATGAGGATGATAATATAATGATAGAACTTACAAAAATGTAGAATTGAGAAGTTTGAAACAAATAAAATTAAGAAAATAGAGATTTAATTACACTTTTAATAAATTTAAGATAATACTAGTTTTGATTATTTTTAAATATTTCTTTTAATTATTTAAAACAGAGAAACTATAATTTTAGTTTCTAACTACTTGAATTTAAAGAATTAAATTTATTATTATTTAATCTTTTAATTTTAGTATTAAAATTTTAAATTATATTTTATTAAATTAAAATAATTACAATATATTTTTCTACTTTGAGAATGAACAATATAATTAAACTCAAAATTGACAATATTATAATACATTTTTGAACTCTTTTGGATTAATTTTTTTTCCTAATTTTTGATAAAGTTAATTTTAATATTTAAAAGTATTTAACATTTTGAATTACGAAAGGTTTTCTCTAATAGAAAAATTAAAAACATAATATAAAAAAAGAGTTAATGTAAGTTTTCATTATGATCGGTCATAATTGCATTCCGATCGATCATAATTGAAACCATATAATAGCGGTTCCAGGTTAACCGCTATCTAAGTGAGATTTTAAGAGCGGTTCTCGTGTAACCGCTATCTTAACTGTATTTCGCTTGAGCGACAATCTTCTCGCTCGAGCGAAACGCCCCCTGCACAAAATTGGCATTCTCGGGTTGTATTTCGCTTGAGCGACTCTAGTCTCGCTCGAGCGATGGTGCAACCGCTATTAGAAGTGCTCTTTTAAGAGCGGTTCCAGTGGAACCGCTATCATATACAACCGGATTTTTTGATTCTGATCGATTAGATTTTCGAAATAATCGATCATATTTGATAATTTTTCAAATAATTAATTATAATCGATTATTTTTCTAAATTATTGATTAGAATTGATTAGTTTTTCAAATAATAGATTAGAATTGATTAATTTCTAAAATATATACTAAAAAATTATAATTAAAACTATAAATTAGTTAAGAATATTGACTATTGTAAAGATAAAGTAGAACATGGGAGGAGATGAGGATGATAATATAATGATATAACTTACAAAAATGTAGAATTGAGAAGTTTGAAACAAATAAAATTAAGAAAATAGAGATTTAATTACACTTTTAATAAATTTAAGATAATACTAGTTTTGATTTTTATTTTTAAATATTTATTTTAATTATTTAAAACAGAGAAACTATAATTTTAGTTTCTAGCTACTGAATTTAAAGAATTAAATTTATTATTATTTAATCTTTTAATTTTAGTATTAAAATTTTAAATTATATTTTATTAAATTAAAATAATTATAATATATTTTTCTACTTTGAGAATGAACAATATAATTAAACTCAAAATTGATAATATTATAATATATTTTTGAACTCTTTTGGATTATTTTTTTCCTAATTTTTGATAAAGTTAATTTTAATATTTAAAAGTATTTAACATTTTGATATAATGAGTATGATAATATAATGATAGAATTTACAAAAATGTAGAATTGAGAAGTTTTAAAAAATTTTTAAGAAAATAGAGATTTAATTATACTTTTAATAAATTTAAGATAATACTAGTTTTTAAACCTTTTTCTAATATTTGTTTTTAAAAATATAATATCATTTTTAATATTTTATAGATTTTATATTTATATATTTATAAAAGTAATTGGATTAAATTTATTATCCTCTCATATATTATTATACATTTAGCGTAATTTTAGTTTATTTAAAAATTAGAATACAAATATACTATACCAATATACCATTATATTATTTTCATTGTATATAAATTACAAAATTAATAATTTGTATACTATACTATACTATCATATTATTTGTATACTATATTATAATATTATTTGTATACAAAACTAATATCTTTATATATAAATATATAAATATGGAAAGATATAAATATATGTAAAAATATAAACATATAAATATATATAAATATGTAAAGATATAAACATATATCTTTAATATTTTGTAAATGTAAATATAATTTTTATATATTTTTAAATCTTTTTCTAATATTTATTTTTAAAAATATAATATTATTTTTAAAATTTAATATTTTTTTTTCAAATATATAAATATATAAAGATATAAATGTATAAGGATATAAATAAATATATAAATATATCAATATATAAATATATAAAAATATAAATATATAAAAATATAAATATATAAAAATATTAATATATTAATATATAAATATATCAATATATCAATATATAAATATATATAAATATATATATATATATATATATATATATATATATATATATATATATATATACAAATATATCAATATATCAATATTATCCCCTCATATATTAATATACATTATTAGCATAATTTTAATTTAATTAAAAATTAGAATACAAATATACTATACTATACTAATATACCATTATATTATTTTCATTGTATATAAATTACAAAATTAATAATTTGTATACTATACTATACTAATATATTATTTGTATACTATACTAATAGTATAATATACTATATTATAATATTATTTATATAGAAAACTAATATCTTTATATATAAATATGAAAAGATATAAATATATGTAAAAATATGAAGATATAAATATATAAAAATATAAATATATGTAAAAATATAAAGATATAAATATATCAATATATAAATATATCAATATTTAAATATATCAATATTTAAATATATCAATATTTAAATATATCAATATTTAAATATATCAATATTTAAATATATCAATATTTAAATATATCAATATTTAAATATATATTAAAATATATAAATATATTTTTATTTATAGATTTTATATTTATATATTTATACGGATATACATTTATTTGTATATAAATATAATTTATTTGTAAGTTATTATTAAAAGATCCTAGTAGCTCGAGTGGTTGGAGTTTCGACTCTCCAACTCTAAGGTACCGGGTTCAAATCCCGACAATGACAATAAACCACCTAATAATAAGTTAAACTTCTAAAAGATATAATATAATTAAGAGATAGGGGAAATAAATATAAATAAAAACTTAAATAAGCAAAATATAATATAATTAAGAGATAGGGAAAATAAATAATAGATATAATAAAAATGTAAATAAATAAAAATAATTAAATTTGTTATTGATTAACTTTTTCATTGATTTAGTGACCGATTCAGTGACCGATTTGGTTATATATAATCGGTCACTGAATCGGTCACTAAAATCAGTGACCAAGGAAATAGTGACCGATTCCAGTTGGTCACTATTTCGGTCACTATTTTAATTAGTAACCGATTTTGCACATTTAGTGACCGAATTTTCGGTCACTATTTGGTGTTTTTCTTGTAGTGTCTATGGGGATAATAACAAAGGAAGAATCCTTGGAATAGGTGACATCAAATGCGCAAAATCAGGTATTATTAACAATGTATTATATGTTGAGGGTTTAAAACATAATTTGATTAGTATTAGCCAACTTTGTGATAAAGGACACAAAGTTGTCTTTGGACAAAATCAATGTCGATAATCAAATCAGATTCGAACAGTGCGATTGACATCGGTAAGAGGATCAACAATATTTACATGTTAGATACTAATTCTGCTAAAAACTGTTGCTTAATTTCTAAAGAGAATGATTCTTGGTTGTGGCATAGGAGGTTAGCTCATATTCATATGAATCATCTTAATAAACTAATTTCTAAAGATCTTGTTGTTGGCTTGCCTAAACTTAAGTTTGTGAAAGACAAAGTTTGTGTTGCATGTCAAAAGGGGAAACAAGTAAGGAATTCTTTTTCACAGAAAAATATTGTTTCAACTTCTACACCTCTTGAACTTTTGCACATGGATCTATTTGGTCCTACTAGAACTATGAGTTTAGGAGGAAATCTATATGCATTGGTTATAGTAGATGATTACTCAAGATTTACCTGGACATTGTTTTTAAAATTAAAATCTGATACTTTCCATTTGTTTAAGAAATTTGCGAAACAAATTCAAAATGAAAAAGACTATTTTATCTCTTGTATTCAAAGTGATCATGGGGGAGAATTTTCAAACGAAAATTTCAATAAATTTTGTGATAAACATGGTATCAAGCATAATTTTTCTGCTCCTAGAACTCCTCAATAGAATGGTGTAGTTGAAAGGAAAAATCGTTCCCTTGAAGAGCTAGCTAGGACAATGCTTAATGAAAAAGCATTACCAAAATATCTTTGGGCTGATGCCGTTAGCACTGCTTGCCATGTATTAAACCGTGTTTTAATCAGACCTTTTCTTAAGAAAACTCCCTATGAATTATTCAAAGGTAAAAAGCCTAACATAAACTATTTCAGAGTATTTGGGAGTAAGGCTTTTGTTTTAAACAATGGAAAGGAAAGTCTTGGAAAGTTTAATTCCAAATCAGATGAAGGTATCTTCTTGGGATATTCATTGAATATCCATGCTTATAGAATCTTTAACAAAAGGCTAAATACTATAGAAGAATCTGTTCATGTTGTATTTGATGAAACTAACCCAAGTATGCAAAATATTTCTGAGTATAGTGCAGAAGATGACGTTTTAATTGATAAAATGTATCAGTTAAAACTGCCAGAATCAACAGATTCTCAAAAACAGGTTGAAGATATTGAAGAATTTGAAGAGCAGCTGCCTAAAGAATGGAAAACTCCAAGAAATCTTTCAATAGACAACATCATTGGTGAAATAAATCAGGGAGTTTCCACTAGAAGATCTTTAAATAAATTTTGCAATCATATGGCATTTGTATCTCAAATTGAACCTAAAACCGTATCTGATGGATTAAAGGATAATAACTAGATTAATGCTATGCATGATGATTTAAATCAATTCACTAGAAATGAAGTATGGGAATTAATTCCAAAACCAGATAATGCAAATATTGTAGGTACAAAATGGGTTTTTAGGAATAAAATGGATGAATATGGTATAATCACTAGAAACAAGGCCATATTAGTTGCTAAAGGGTATAATCAGCAAGAAGGAATTGATTTTGATGAAACATATGCTCCTGTTGCTAGATTAGAGACTGTTAGTCTTTTACTTGCTTATGCTTCAATGAAAAGTTTCAGGTTATTTCAAATGGATGTCAAAAGTGCTTTCTTAAATGGCTACTTGAATGAAGAAGTTTTTGTTACACAACCACCTAGTTTTGAAGATCATATTCATCCAGAATATGTTTATAGACTAAAGAAAGCTTTGTATGGTCTCAAACAAGCCCCAAGACAATGGTATGAAAGATTAAGTAATTTTCTCATTTCTAAGGGCTATCAAAGAGGTTTGGTTGATAAAACTTTATTCCTGAAAAAATTGAATAATTAGGTAATTCTAGTTCAAGTATATGTTGATGACATCATATTTGGAGCCACTAATGTATCTTTATGTAAAGATTTTATCAAAGATATGCAGGGAGAATTTGAGATGTCTATGATGGGAGAACTCAACTACTTTCTTGGATTACAAGTTAAACAACTTAAAGAAGGAAGTTTTCTGCATCAATCTAAATACTGCACATAACTTTTAAAGAAATTTGAAATGGAACATTGCAAAGAAGCATCAACACCTATGTCCACAAATTGCTATCTTGATTCTGATGAAAAAGGAAAAGCTGTTGATGAAACCAAATATAGAGGACTTATTGGTTCTTTGCTATATCTAACAGCAAGTAGACCTGACATTATGTTTAGTGTTTGTATGTGTGCCAGGTTTCAATTTGCACCAAAAGAATCACATCTTACTGCTGCAAAAAGAATTCTCAAATATCTCAAAGGAACTTTAAATGTTGGGTTATGGTATCCTGGTGAGTCCAAACTAAGTTTAATTGGATATGCTGACTCAAATTTTGCAGGTTGTAAACTTGATAGGAAAAGCACCAGTGGCACCTGTCATCTCCTTGGAAGCAGTCTAATCTCATGGCATAGTAAAAAGCAATCATGTGTTGCTCTTTCTACAGCTGAAGCGGAGTACATTGCAGCTGGAAGTTGTTGTGCTCAATCTCTTTGGATCAAACAACAACTTGAGGATTATGGTTTAATTCTCAGAAAGATTCCTTTGTTATGTGATAATACTAGTGCCATTATGTTATCTAAAAACCCAATTCAACATTCTAGGACAAAACATATAGAAATTAGACATCATTTCATTAGAGATCATGTTTTGAAAGGTGATTGTGAAATTTTCTTCATAGAAACTGAAAAACAACTAGCAGATATTTTTACAAAACCTCTTGCTCGTGATCATTTTTACAAAATTCGCACTGAATTAGGCATGATAGATGCATCAAACATTGCTTAATTTTCAAAACTGGTTGTTTTAATCGATACAAACAAGTTTTAAATCGATTAAAAGCACTTTACAACATTTTTCTTTACTGTTTTAATCGATTAAATGTCGATTTAATCGATTATATCAACTTATGTTTTAAACTTTCAAATTTCATCACTGTTTTAATCGATTAAAACTTTATTTCAATCAATTAAAACTATTAACAAAAACTTTTTAATCAATTTTGTCCTGTTTTTAATCGATTATTACTCTGGGAAGAAAAATTAAAGGCTTTAGTTAATGGGTGTTCTTGTAACATGCTACTAAAGCGTGGTTCCCTTATCTTTACACGTGTTAATTGTATTCATTACAAACGTGTTAATGAAGATAAGTTTGAATCAACTTTAATTGGTCTTCACATGAGTAAGGTATCATATTCATATTTTTTTTTCTTACTATTTTCCAAATCTAAAACTTTGGTACATACCATGCATAATATTGTTCCTCTGTTCCCTATTTTTGATGAAGTCAAAAGGGGGAGAAATAATTGCTTTACTTTTGATCGATTTAGGGGGAGAAATAATTCCTTATTTAGGGGGAGAAATAGATAAAATGATTTTTTTTTATTACTCACTAATCTATTTTATCAAGTGACTTCTTTTGCAGAGTTATTTTTCAAAGTGATGTTTGTCTTCATCAAATAGGGGGAGACTGAAAGTGATGAAGATCTTATTAAATTACGTTGGCAAAGATCTTGTTGATTTGATGAAGTCAAGATTGAAGTCAAAGGCAACTTTGTGGCAGTCAAAGGTCACTTGGATAAAAGAGTAGAAGGATTAGTGTGTCTGCAGCTCTGCTTAGGTATAATTAGTTTTATCTCTCTGCTGCATGAGGTTTCTTCACTTAAAAGATTTTGCAAAATGCCTCTAAAAGCAATTAAACGGTCAAAACCAAAGTATTTTGATAAAAGCTTTCTTAATCAACTATTTTAACTAATAACATATAAGCTTTATCAACTAAAATGTTCTTCACACTTTTATAATAGGTTTTTAACTTATATAACTTCGAAATAACCGATTGTTTTCATTAAATGAAGTTTTAAAAACCTTCAGTCAATATTTTAACTGATACAGTTTCGAAATAATCGATTAAAATCACTTAAAATGTTCAGAGAAGTGTTCTGGCAGTATTTTAATCGATACAACTTCGTTTCAATCGATTAAAACCACTTGGAGTAGCAGATGACAGATCAGAATGGGTTTATGACCGATCAGAACCAGATATGATCGATCAGAATTGAGTTATGACCGATCAAAATTATTTCAATTGATTAAACAGCGTTTTAATCGATTAAAACAGATTTTTATCAGTTAAAATCACTTGGAAAAGTTTAGAAGAAAATTTTGCAGTATTTTAATCGATTGAAACACGAAACAATCGATTAAAACAAATTAGAAGATTTTTTACAAGGAGTTTAAATTTATATAAACGTTGTCGTATTAATTAAAACAAATCTGGAAAATAATCAAGAGCGTTTTAATGGATTAAAAGAAGATTTAATAGATTAAAACAAGACTTTTAACAGATTAAAAAATTATTTTAACAGATTAATTAAACCAACAGTTTTGAAAATCTTCTATATAAACAGAGTTGTTTGAACTTTTTATATATCATCTGAAATACATCTTTTGGCAACCAATCAAGCAATCTATAGTGCTACTTTCAAGAAAGAATCACGCTAGTTTTTGTGAAGTTCATCAAAGTTCTTTCTTGAGGCAAAATTGCATTCTTTTGAAGAAACACATATTGCAGAACTGCATAAAACTGGTTTGAGCGTTTTAGTTTCTTATGTTTGTTTCTTTACTTTCTTTTACTATATTGTGAGTGCCTGGAATTGTGGGCACTGGTTTCTGTAGCTGGAATTTGGCTGCAGGGTAGGTCAAGAACTGGAATTTGGTTCTTGGTGAAATGTTAGGTGCAGGAACCGGAATTGTGGTTCTTGTGGTAGATTGAGTGTGTGATTAAGGTTGTAATCTGTAAAACATTCAATCTAGTGGAACCCAGCTAGAATTTGGCTGGAGACTGGACGTAGCCCTGGGATTGGGTGAACCAGTATAAACCTTGGTGATATCTTTCTAAACCTTTCTCTTCTTTAATTCTGTGACTGCATTTATTTTTGATTGCTTGCTGTGTGATTCAAGAATTGGTCAGATTTCTTAATCTTTGAAATAGATAATCTGTTAATTGCGAAAATATTTTAAAGATCAATTCACCCCCCCCTCTTGATCTCAGCCTCTTTTTCTAACAAAAATAACTAAGTGAATGTTTTTCAAAGTGTTTTAATCGATTAAAACAGATTGTTATCAGTTAAAATCACTTAGAAAAGTTTATAAGAATGTTTTGCAGTATTTTAATCGATTGAAAGACGAAACAATCGATTAAAACAGTTTAGAAGATTTTTTACAAAGAGTTTTAATTGATATAAACGTTGTCGTATCAGTTAAAAGAAGACTTTTAACATATTAAAAGATTATTTTAACATATTAAATAAACCAGGAGTTTTGAAAATCTTCTATATAAACAGTATTGCTTGAACCTTTTAAAACACATCTTTTAGCAATCAATCAAGCAATCATAAGTGCTACTTTCAAGAGAGAATCACGCTAGTTTTGTGAAGTTCTTTCTTGAGGCAAAATTGCATTCTTTTGAGAAGAAACTCATACTGCAAAGTTGCATAAATCTGGTTTGAGCGTTCTAAATTTCTTCTCTTTGTTTCTTTACTTTCTTTACTGAATTGTGGGCACTGAGTTCTGTAGCTGGAATTTGGCTGCAGGGTTGGTCAAGAATTGAAATTTGGTTCTTGGAGAAGGTTTAGGTGCAGGAACTGGAATTGTGGTTCTTGTGGTAGATTGAGTGTGAGATTAAAGTTGTAATCTGTAAAACGTTCAATCTAGTGGAACCCAGCTGGAATTTGGCTGGAAACTGGACATAGCCCTGGGATTGGGTGAACCAGTATAAATCTTGGTTGTATCTTTCTAAACCTTTTTCTCTTTTAATTCTGTCACTACTTTTATTTTGATTGCTTGTTGTGTGTGATTCAAGAACTGGTCAGAAATCTTAATCTTTGAAATAGATAATTATAGAAAGTAAAAATCTTTCAAAGATCAATTCACCCCCCCTCTTGATCTCAGCCTACATTTCTAACAATTGGTATCAGAGTAAGGTTCTTGAGAATTATTCAAGTCTTTCGATCCAAATGGCTGGAAATAAATTTTTTGAGGGTGCTTGTATTGATAGACCTCCACTGTTTTGTGGCATAGATTACTCTTTTTGGAAGATTAGGATGAAGATCTTTATTGAATTTGTTGGTGTAAATGTTTGGAATATCATTGAACAAGGAACTTATGTTTTTAACAAAGATTGGTCTAGCTTAAATGATTGTGAAAAGAAACTAAACCAAGATGATTGTATTGCTAAGAATATCATCATATTTGTACTTAACAGAAATGATTTTTTCAGGATAGCACATTGTCAAACAGTTGCACAAATGTGGAAAACCCTTGAAATGGCCTATGAAGAAACAACAGAAATATGCTTAATGGTCAATTCATATTCTCCAATAACCAGTGTAAGTTTTGACTCAACAACTACTATGAATTATAGTTCATTACAAAATGCTTTTTATGAAATGCATGCAGTAGCCAAGAGATTAGAAATTGAAAATAAAAGATTAAAAAACATGAATAGTTTATTAGAAAACAAGATCACTATTCTTGAAAAGAAAATAGTTGATGAAGAAACCAAGAATGAAAATCTAGAAATAGGTAATAACTCTGATTGCATATGTAATGATAAATATTGTAAAAATTGTCCTGAGTTACAAGAGAAATTAACATATTTAGTAAAAACTACATCTAAACTTGCACAAGGAAAAACTAGTCTTGATATGATACTTGATTCTCAAAAATTGGTTATTGATTGTGGTGGTATAGGTTTTACACCTCCTGTTGGAAAGAAAACTAGGGCTTTTAAAATTATTTTGCATATAGTAAATCTGTTTCATCTCCATTTATTAAATGCTTTTACTGCATGAAAAAGGCCATTCTGTGAAATTTTGTAGAATCAAGAAATATGTTATTCCTAGAGGTAGAATGAAATGGATTCCCAAAAAATCATTTCAAATAACATGATTGGACCCAGTGATTATAAAAAGGGTACCAGAAATATGCTAAATCTGTTTTGCAGGAACAAAATCTGGAAGTCCCTTGGTGTTCGAAACGGCAAATTCGATTCTGGTTTCATGGACTGAGTATTTTAATTGATATAAAACTATTTTAATCGGTTAAAATCACTTACAGAGAATACCATAAAAGCTGTCCGTATAGTTTTAATCGATTAAAATGCGAATTAATCGATTAAAATGTTCTCTGGAATCTAGTTTAGTCTGTTTTAATCGATTAAAATAGATTTATATCAGCTAAAATCATTAAAAGGATAAATTTAATCTATTATTTCTCGTTTAAATCGATTATTATTCTGATATATTTTCTACGAACTTGATTAATTGATTGAATATCAAATTTATCGATTAAAAGTTTACTTCCAGTGCAGAATTAATTGTTTATTTCAATTCTGTATCATTTTGTACTGCAACTAAACTAATTTCTCTTTCAGGAAAAACAAACCGAAGATCTCTAGTACCTTGACAGTGGCTGTTCTAAACACATGACAGGTGATATTACAAAATTTTACAACTTAAAACTAAAGAATGGTGGGACTGTTGTCTATGGGGATAATAACAAAGGAAGAATCCTTGGAATAGGTGACATCAAATGCATAGAATCAGGTATTATTAACAATGTATTATATGTTGAGGGTTTAAAACATAATTTGATTAGTATTAGCCATCTTTGTGATAAAGGACACAAAGTTGTCTTTGGTGAAGATCAATGTCAAATAATCAAATAAAATTCGAACAGTGCATCGATATCGGTAAGAGGATCAACAATATTTACATGTTAGATACTAATTCTGCTAAAAATTGTTGCTTAATCTCTAAAGAGAATGATTCCTGGTTGTGGCATAGGAGGTTAACTCATATTCATATGAATCATCTTAATAAACTGATTTCTAAAGATCTTGTAGTTGGCTTACCTAAACTTAAGTTTGTGAAAGCAAAGTATGTGATGCATGTGAAAAGGGGAAACAATATTTACATGTTAGATACTAATTCTGCTAAAAATTGTTGCTTAATCTCTAAAGAGAATGATTCCTGGTTGTGGCATAGGAGGTTAGCTCATATTCATATGAATCATCTTAATAAACTGATTTCTAAAGATCTTGTAGTTGGCTTACCTAAACTTAAGTTTGTGAAAGACAAAGTATGTGATGCATGTGAAAAGGGGAAACAAGTAAGGAATTCTTTTTCACAGAAAAATATTGTTTCAACATCTAGACCTCTTGAACTTTTGCACATGGATCTCTTTGGTCCTTCTAGAACTATGAGTTTAGGAGGAAATCTATATGCACTGGTTATAGTAGATGATTACTCAAGATTTACCTGGACATTATTTTTTAAATTAAAATATGATACTTTCCATTTGTTTAAGAAATTTGCGAAACAAATTCAAAATGAAAAAGGCTATTTCATCTCTTGTATTCAAAGTGATCATGGGGGAGAGTTTTCAAACGAAAATTTCAATAAATTTTGTGATAAACATGGTATCAAGCATAATTTTTCTGCTCCTAGAACTCCTCAACAAAATGGTGTAGTTGAAAGGTAAAATCGTTCTCTTGAAGAGTTAGCTAGGACAATGCTTAATGAGAAAACATTACCAAAATATTTTTGGGCTGATGCCGTTAGTACTGCTTGCCATGTATTAAACCGTGTTTTAATCAGACCTTTTATGAAGAAAACTCCCTATGAATAATACAAAGGTAAAAAGCCTAACATAAACTATTTCAGAGTTTTTGGAAGTAAGGTTTTTGTTTTAAACAATGGAAAGGAAAATCTTGGAAAGTTTGATTCCAAATCAGATGAAGGTATCTTCTTAGGGTATTCATTGAATAGCCATGCTTATAGAATCTTTAACAAAAGGTTAAATACTGTAGAAGAATCTGTTCATGTTGTATTTAATGAGACTAACCCAAGTATCCAGAATATTTCTGAGTATAGTACAGAAGATGATGTTTTAACTGATAAAATGTATCAATTAAAACTGCCAAAATCAACAGTTTCTCAAAAATAGGTTGAAGATATTGAAGATTCTGAAGAGCAGCTGCCTAAAGAATGGAAAACTCCAAGAAATCTTTCAATAGACAACATCATTGGTGAAATAAATCAGGGAGTTTCCACTAGAAGATCTTTAAATAAATTTTGCAATCACATGACATTTGTATCACAAATTGAACCAAAAAAACATATCTGATGCATTAAAGGATAATAACTGGATTAATGTTATGCATGATGAATTAAATCAATTCACAAGAAATGAAGTATGGGAATTAATTCCAAAACCAGATAATGCCAATATTGTAGGAACAAAATGGGTTTTTAGAAATAAAATGGATGAAAATGGCATAATAACTAGAAACCAGGCCATATTAGTTGCTAAAGGGTATAATCAGCAAGAAGGAATTGATTTTGATGAAACATATGCTCCAGTTGCTAGATTAGAAGCTGTTAGACTTTTACTTGCTTATGCTTAAATAAAAATTTTCAGGTTATTTCAAATGGATGTCAAAAGTGCTTTCTTAAATGGCTACTTGAATGAAGAAGTTTTTGTTACACAACCACTTGGTTTTGAAGATCATATTCACCCAGAATATGTGTATAGATTAAAGAAAGCTTTGTATGGTCTCAAACAAGCCCCAAGACAAGGGTATGAAAGGTTAAGTAATTTTCTCATTTCAAAGGGCTATCAAAGAGGTTTGGTTGATAAAACTTTATTCTTTAAAAAATTGAATAATGATGTAATTCTAGTTCAATTATACGTTGATGACATCATATTTGGAGCCACTAATGAGTCTTTATGTAAAGATTTTATCAAAGATATGCAGGGAGAATTTGAGATGTCTATGATGGGGGAACTCAACTACTTTCTTGGATTACAAGTTAAACAACTTCAAGAAGGAAGTTTTCTTCATCAATCTAAATACTGCACTGAACTTTTAAAGAAATTTGAGATGGATCATTGCAAAGAAGCATCAACACCAATGTCCACAAATTGCTATCTTGATTCTGATGAAAAAGGAAAACCTGTTGATGAAACTAAATATAGAGGACTTATTGGTTCTTTACTATATCTAACAGCAAGTAGACCTGACATTATGTTTAATGTTTGTCTCGTGTGCCGTTTTCAATCTGCACCAAAAGAATCCCATCTTACTGCTGCAAAAAGAATCCTCAAATATCTCAAAGGAACTTTAAATGTTGGGTTATGGTATCCTGGTGAGTCCAAACTAAATCTAATTGGATACTCGACTCGGAATTTGCAGGTTGTAAGCTTGATAGGAAAAGTACCAGTGGCACCTGTCATCTCCTTGGAAGCAGTCTAATCTCATGGCATAGTAAAAAGCAATCATGTGTTGCTCTTTCTACAGCTGAAGCAGAGTACATTGCAGCTGGAAGTTTTTATGCTCAATCTCTTTGGATCAAACAATAGCTTGAGGATTATGGTTTAATTCTCAGAAAAATTCCTCTCTTATGTGATAATACTAGTGCCATTATGTTAACTACAAACCCAATTCAACATTCTAGGACAAAACATATAGAAATTAGACATCATTTCATTAGAGATCATGTTTTGAAAGGTGATTGTGAAATTTTCTTTATAGAAACTGAAAAACAACTAGCAGATATTTTTACAAAACTTCTTGCTCGTGATCGTTTTTACAAAATCCGCACTGAATTAAGCATTTTAGATGCATCAAACATTACTTAGTTTTTCAAAACTGGTTGTTTTAATCGATAAAAACAAGCTTTAAATCTATTAAAAGCACTTATACAGTATTTTGCTTACTGTTTTAATCGATTAAATGCCGATTTAATCAACTTATGTTTTAAACTTTTGAAATTCTTCACTGTTTTAATCGATTAAAACATTATTTTAATTGATTAAAACTAGTAACAAGATCATTTTAATCGATTTCGTCCTATTTTAAATCGATTATTACTCTGGGAAAGAAAAATTAAAGGCTTTAGTTAATGGTTATTCTTGTAATATGCTACTAAAGCATTATTCCCTTATCTTTACACGTATTAATTGTATTCATTACAAACGTGTTAATGAAGATAAGTTTGAATCAACTTTAATTGATCTTTATATGAGTCAAGTATCTTGTTCATATTTTCTTACTGTTTTCAAAAAAACTAAATTTTGATAATTGCCATGCATTGTATTTGCTTTATTCCTCTGTTCTCTATTTTTGATGAAGTCAAAAGGGGGAGTAGCAATATAGGGGGAGAAATAGGAAAATGATTAAATACTCACTAATCTATATATTCAAGTGACTTCTTCTGCAGAGTTATTATTCAAAGAGGTGTTTGTCTTCATCAAATAGGGGGAGACTGAAAGTGATGAAGATCTTATTGAATTGTTTTGGCAAAGATCTTGTTGATTTGATGAAGTCAAAAATGAAGTCAAAGGCTACTTTGTGGCAGTCAAAGGTCACTTAGATAAAAGAGTAGTGGGTTTAGTGAGTCTGCATCTCTGCTTAGGTATAATCATTTTTATCTCTCTACTGCATGAGGTTTCTTCATTTAAAAGATTCTGCAATTGTCTCTAAAAAATGTTTAAACGATTAAAAACAAAGTATTTTGTTAAAAGGTTTTTAATCAACTATTTTAACTAATAGTATATACGCTTTATCAACTAAAATGTTCTTAACACTTTTGTAACAAGTTTTTAACTGATATGTTTTCGAAATAATCGATTGTTTTCATTAGAAGAATTTTTGAAAACCTTCTGCCAGTATTTTAACTGATATAGAATTGATATAATTGATTAAAATGACTTAGAATATTTTGAAAAGTGTTTTGGCAGAATTTTAATCGATACAAACTTGAAATAATTGATTGAAATAACTTGAAGTGGTTTGAAAGTTGTTCTGTCGAGTATTTTAATCGATACAAATGCGAAATAATCGATTAAAACAACTAAGAGGTTTTTTCAGAATGATTTAATCGATTAAAACAAGCTTGCTATCAGTTAAAATAACTTGGAAAATTTTATGAAATATTTTGGTAGAATTATAATCGATTAAAATGCGTTTCAATCGATTAAAATAACTAAGTGAATGTTTTACAAAGTGTTTTAATCGATTAAAACAGATTGTTATCAGTTAAAATCACTTAGAAAAATTTATACGAATTTTTTGCAGTATTTTAATCGATTGAAAGAAGAAACAATCGATTAAAACAGTTTAGAAGATTTTTTACAAAGAGTTTTAATTGATATAAACGTTGTCGTATCAGTTAAAACACATCTGGAAAATAATCAAGAACATTCTAACAGATTAAAAGAAGTTTTAACAAATTAAAACAAGACTTTTAACAGATTAAAAGATTATTTTAACAGATTAAATAAACCAGCAGTTTTGAAAATCTTCTATATAAACAGTATTGCTTGAACCTTTTAAAACACATCTTTTAGCAATCAATCAAGCAATCATAAGTGCTACTTTCAAGAGAGAATCACGCTAGTTTTGTGAAGTTCATTGAAGTTCTTACTTGAGGCAAAATTGCATTCGTTTGAGAAGAAACTCATACTGCAGAGTTGCATAAATCTGGTTTGAGCGTTCTAAATTTCTTCTCTTTGTTTCTTTACTTTCTTTACTGAATTGTGGGTGCCTGGAATTGTGGGCACTGGGTTCTGTAGCTGGAATTTGGCTGCAGGGTTGGTCAAGAACTGGAATTTGGTTCTTGGTGAAGGTTTAGGTGTAGGAACTGGAATTGTGGTTCTTGTGGTAGATTGAGTTTGAGATTAAAGTTGTAATCTGTAAAACGTTCAATCTAGTGGAACCCAGCTCGAATTTGGCTGGAAACTGGACGTATCCTTGGGATTGGGTGAACCAGTATAAATCTTGGTTGTATCTTTCTAAACCTTTCTCTCTTTTAATTTTGCCACTGCTTTTATTTTGATTGCTTGCTGTGTGTGATTCAATAACTGGTCAGAAATCTTAATCTTTGAAATAGATAATCTGTAGAAAGTAAAAATCTTTCAAAGATCAATTCACCCCCCCCCTCTTGATCTCAGCCTACATTTCTAACACAGACACTCACAATACAGTAATGAAATATAAAAGAAACAAAGAGAAGAAACTAGAACACTCAAACCCGGTTTATGCAGCTTTGCAGAATGAGTTTCTTCACAAAAGAAATGCAGAAATTGCCTCAAGAAAGAACTTTGAAAAACTTCACAAAACTTGCTTGATTATTTCTTGAAAGTAGCTCTTATGATTGCTCAAAGGTATATTTCAAAAGACTCAAGCAATCTTGTTTATATAGAGGATTGTTCAAACTGCTGGTTGAATCTGTTAAAACAATCTTTTAATCTGTTAAAAGTCTTGAATTAATCTGTTATAACTTCTTTTAATCTGTTAAAATGTTCTTGATCATTTTCCAGATTTGTTTTAACTGATGCGATATCATTTCAATCGATTAAAACTCTTTGTAAAAAATCCCTTAAGTTGTTTTAATCGATTAATTCCCCTTTTAATCGATTAAAATACTGCCAAATATTTTCATAAAACTTTCTAAATGATTTTAACTGATAACAGTCTGTTTTAATCGATTAAAACACTTTGGAAAAAATCTCTTAGTTTTTTTAATCGATTAATTTGCATTTTAATCGATTAAAATCCTGTCAAATAGTTTCATAAAACTTTCTAAGTCATTTTAACTGATAACACATCAATTAAAATCCTGACAGAACTTCTTTCAAAAACTTTCAAGTGGTTTTAATCGATTAATTCGCATTTACATCGATTAAAATACTGACATAACATATTTCAAAATACTTCAAGTTATTTTAATCAATTATTTCGAGTTTGTATCGATTAAAATACTTCCAGAACACTTTTCAAAACATCTTAAGTCATTTTAATCGATTATTTCGATTCTACATCAGTTAAAATACTGACAGAAGGTTTTCAAAAACTCCTTTAATGAAAACAATCGATTATTTCAAAGATATATCGATTAAAACAGTTCTAGTGTATGTTTTAAAAGGTTTTAATCGATTATTTCGAAAACCTATCAGTTAAAAACCTGTTATGTAAGTGTTAAGAACATTTTAACTGATAAAACTCATATAATATCAGTTAAAACAATTACTTAAAAACCATTTAACCGATTACTTTGGTTTTTAACAGATTAAACACATTTAGAGGCATTTGCAAAATATTTTAAATGATGAAACCTCATGCAACAGAGAGATATGAATGATTATACCTATGTATAGATGCAGACTCACTAATCACTCTACCCTTTTAACCAAGTAAACTTTCACTGCAACATAATAGCCTTTGACTTCATTTTGACTTCATCAAATCAATAAGATCTTCGTTTAATAAAATGATTCAATAAGATCTTCATCACTTTTAGTCTCCCCCTAATTGATGAAGACAAACACCTCTTTGAATAATATCTCTGCAGAAGAAGTCACTTAAATATATAGATTAGTGGGTATTCAAAAATTAATCATTTCTCCCCCTAGATTACTACTCCCCCTAAAATAGTGAGTATAAAAACAATCATTATAAAAAACAATCATAACAATCATTTCTCCCCCTTTGACTTCATCAAAAAATAGGGAAGAGAGGAGCAAAACAAACAATATGCATGGCATATAATTTATTTTGAAAATAGTATGTAAAAAAAAAATATAACACCATTGAAATGTATTACTCATTTAAAGACTAATTAAAGTTGATTCAAACTTATCTTCATTAACACATTTGTAATGAATACAATAGACACGTGTAAAGATAAGGGAACCATGCTTTAGTAGCATGTTACAAGAACAATCATTAACTAAAGCCTTTAATTTTCTTTCCAGAGTAATAATCGATTAAAAACAGGGCATAATCGATTAAATTGTTCTTGTTACTGATTTTAATTGATACAAATCATGTTTTAATCAATTAAAACAGTAATGAAAGTTGAAATTGAAAAACTTGAGTTCATTTAATCGATTAAATCGACATTTAATCGATTAAAATTGTATGAAACAGTTTTGTAAAATTCATTTAATCAATTAAAACTTGTTTTTATCAATTAAAACAACCAGATTTGGAAACTAAGTGATGTTTGATGCATCTATAATGCCTAATTCAGTTTGGATTTTATAAAATCGATAACAAGCAAGAGGTTTTGTGAATATATCAGCTAATTATTTTTTAGTTTCTATAAAGAAAATTTCACAATCACCTTTTAAAACATGATCTTTAATGAAATGATGTCTAATTTCTATATGTTTTGTCCTAGAATGCTGAATTGGATTTTTTGTTAATATAATGGCACTAATATTATCACATAAAAGAGGAATTTTATTGAGAATTAAACCATAATCCTCAAGCTGTTGTTTGAGCCACAGAGATTAAGCACAACAACTTCTTGCTGCAATGTACTCAGCTTCAGCTGTAGAAAGAGCAACACATGATTGTTTTTTACTATGCCATGAGATTAGACTGCTTCCTAGGAGATGACAAATGCCACTGGTGCTTTTTCTGTCAAGCTTACATCCTTCAAAATCTGAGTCAAAGTATCCAATTAGATTTAGTTTGGACTCACCAAGATACCACAACCCAACATTTAAAGTTCCTTTGAGATATTTGAGGATCCTTTTTGCAGCAGTAAGATGAGATTCTTTTGGTGCAGATTGAAACCTGGCACACATACAAACACTAAACATAATGTCAGGTCTACTTGCTGTGAGATATAATAAAGAACCAATAAGCCCTCTATATTTAGTTTGATCTACTGGTTTTCCTTTTTCATCAGCATCAAGATAGCAATTGGTGGACATTGGTGTTGATGCCTCTTTGCAATGTTGCATCTCAAATTTCTTTAGAAGCTCTGTGCAGTATTTAGATTGATGAAGAAAACTTCCTCCTTGAAGTTATTTAACTTGTAATCTAAGAAAGTAATTGAGTTCCCCCATCATAGACATCTCAAATTCTCCCTGCATATCTTTGATAAATTCTTTACATAAAGACTCATTAATGGCTCCAAATATGATGTCATCAACGTGTACTTGAACTAGAATAATATCATTATTTAGTTTCTTCAGAAATAAAGTTTTATCAACCAAACCTCTTTGATAGCCCTTTGATAAGAGAAAATTGCTTAACCTTTCATACCATTGTCTTGGGGCTTGCTTGAGACCATACAATGCTTTCTTTAATCTGTAGACATATTCTGGATGAATATGATCTTCAAAACTAGGTGGTTGTGTAACAAAAACTTCTTCATTCAAGTATCCATTTAAGAAAGTACTTTTGACATCCATTTGAAATAACCCGAGATTCTTTATTGAAGCATAAGCAAGTAGAAGTCTAACAGCTTCTAATCGAACAACAGGAGCATATGTTTCATCAAAATCAATTCCTTCTTGTTGATTATACCCTTTTGAAAGTGATGAAGATCTTATTGAATCATTTGATTAAACGAAGATCTTGTTGATTTGATGAAGTCAAAATGAAGTCAAGGCTATTCTACTGATGTCAAAGGTTACTTGGTTAAAAGGGTAGAGTGATTAGTGAGTCTGTATCTATACATAGGTATAATCATTCATATCTCTCTGCTGCATGAGGTTTCATCATTTAAAAGATTTTGCAAAATGCCTCTAAACATGTTTAATCTGTTAAAAACCAAAGTAATCGGTTAAATGGTTTTTAAATCATTGTTTTAACTGATATTGTTAGAATCGCGCAGCGGAATGTTCGCGTGGTCGGACAAAAACCAAGAGGGGGGTGAATTGGTTCTTTAACAAAAATTAGGTTTTCAAAATTTTCCCCAAATTTTACCGATTAAAAAGCTGTGTAAACGTAAATAAGATAGAGATAGAGTCTTACACAGGGGATTTATACTGGTTCGGATCAAAAGACCCTACGTCCAGTTGCTAATCACTCAAACAGAGGATTAACGCTCTCACTATGATCAAAGTTGTTACAAACAAATTACAATGGAAAAGATAAAGTAAAGAAAACACCTCTCTTGAAATTCACAAGAGATGAAGAACAATTTTCCCCAGAGACGGCACAACACACAATCCACTAAGAACTCCACTTAGTGATTTTTATCGCTTCTAGCCCACACCAGGTTCCAAAAGCCCCTTTTTCCTCCAACAAACAGTTCTCTGGCACTCACATCACTTAACTTTTGTTTGAAAAAGGTTGTTCTCTTTTTCTGAGTGCCATAGAGAAGCTTAAGTAGAGAAATTAGGGTTTGGGAATTGGGATTTTCGGAACTAGGAGTCTTGGGAATAGGGTTTTCGAAAATAGGGTTGATTTGAAGTTGAAAATCAAAATCTGACTGAAATAATCGATTAAATGAAGTGTTAATTGATTATTACAGAGCCAAAATCAATAGAACCCCAAAACTCTCTGTTTTAATCGATTAAAAGACCTGTTAATCGATTAACAGGCCTGTTAATCGATTAACAGGTGTGTTAATCGATTAAACCAGTGAGCAGATACAGAAAATGGTTTTTCTCACTGTTTTAATTGATTATTTCACCATTTAATCGATTAAAGCCGAGGCACTTTGATAAAATTGAGCTTTTTGAAGCTTCTAAGGTGCAGACTATGTACCGGCTATCTCGAACTCTAATATTACAGACTCAATCTAATCAAAACAGAGTTATTACACAATGAAACAAGTCTTCAACTCTCTAAGTCTTGTGTTCTTGAATCATCATCAAAATCAACAAGCTTCATGTCCATGTAAGTTCAACATCAAGTCCTTGAATGTTCAACAATCTCCCCCTTTTTGATGATGATCAAAATTTTCTTTTAAAGCCTTGTAATAACCTATTTTATCTGTCATACTAACAAACACATTAAACATACCAGATAATATTTAAAATCAATCATAGTAGGCTTTAAATATTTCTCCCCCTATTTTGATTATAATAAAAAAGAATTCTTCAATAACAATCATAAGAGCTCCCCCTCAAAATATGCATAATTTGGAGATAACTCCCCCTCAATCAAAGCATTAAAAGAACACCACATTTTATTTCAGAAATAAAAATACATTAGAAATAAAAGAACAATAAAAACAAATTTAAAATTCTTCACTATCATCACTATGAAAGTGTGCATCAAATCTATTTTCTAAATGGCACACTTTATCATCTACATCAGATATACGACGAATTATTTCCTCATGCCGTACTCCAGAAAGAGTGAAGAATGCCTGCATCCTCTGATTCATATCAGATAACATGTCTTCCATAGATTGTCAGGTTTCATGATGAGCAGAGGAAGTTCGAACACTTTGGATTTGATCAGAGGGAAACTCAGCAGTAGGAGGCATATCTTCATCAGAATCTTCATTATCGTCACCTTCGTTTGGAACGTCATCCTTGTGAACATAAATATCGTTGACACACACCATTTGAAGTTGGATTAATATGCTGTCCAGCATGCGATATAAGTTATTCGTTCGTACTGTTTGTTCACCTTCGACATTTACTCCTTTGTATTTAAGAATGCGAGAGACAAGGAGGGCATATGGAATTTTGAAGGTGGGATGGAGTTTGACTTTTAACATAGTCATGGTGACAAGAATGCCCCAATCTAAAGGCTCATTATTCATTATGGCATGAATAATACGAAGATCAATTCAAGAACATTGAGCATGATTTGTAGCTCGGGGACATAGGATCCAGACAAGTAGATGTAGAATCATGCATTCCTATTTCTTCAAAGGTCCAGCTAAAAGGAGACGCCCAATCTCCATGGAGGGGTTTCGCAGAAAAGAACGGTACGCCATGATCCTGTCAAAATCATCTAACTCACCATACACGTTATTAGCATCTTCTCTAATATGAAAGTGGGCAACGTTCTCCCAAATATTATCATCAAGAATAATTGTGACCCCCTTTACTCGAGAGGTAACAATTTGATCTCTAAATTTGAACCTAGAGTAAAATACCCTAACTAAGTCAGGATAATACGTACCTTGCATTTGGATGAAAGGGAGAACTCCTTGAATTTCAAGAAGATTAGGAAAGTTGAATCCCCTATTGATGAACTGCTCACCAATAAGGAACTTAGGAGAAATAATACCACGTTCCTTCCAATAGGACAAAAATTCTTGTCGGCCTTCTGCATCAGAGATCCATCCTTCTACAGAATTAGGACGGGGATGAGATGAGGGTGCAGATCTTCTTCTAGTGGGGATTTTTGCATGAGAAGATGAGGCCATTGAAGGATTAGAAGAGTAACAAGAAGATTTAAGAGGACAAGTTAAGTGAGAAGAAGGCAAGATTGATAGAATAAGGCAAGAAAGCTTGAATGCAAGAGATAGAAGTGAGTAGAAGTGAAATGGAGGTCCCTATTTATAACCATGCATCTCCAACGGTCATATGAAAGTGAATAAGGGTCAAAAGAGTCGTTGGCAACGGCTAGGAATCCAAACTTGCCAGGTTTAATCGATTAAAACTCAAATTAATCGATTAAACCAGTGCCAGACCCATTTAATCGATTAATTTGAGCTGTTAATCAATTAATACTGTTTTTAATCGATTAATGGGCGAATTAATCAATTAATCCAGAGAGGAATGTCATGTTTTGGTTGTTTTGGATGCAAATAATCGATTATAACTCCAATTAATCGATTATTCCAGAGAGTTCATCAAATTTTTTAGGTTTATACACATGATAATCTATGAACATCGTTCATAATGAATTATATTCTTATAATCATCCAAAAACTGTCTAATTAAGCAGAATTTAAGCTATTTCTAATATTCCTAAGTCTCTTCTAAGTTCATAGAATCTATCCTTGGGTAGAGGCTTAGTAAAAATATCTGCTAATTGATGTTTTGTATCAACATACTCAATTTTACAGTTTTCTTTGCTTATATGATCTCTCAAAAAATGATGTCTAATTTCTATATGCTTAGTCCTAGAGTGCATTACTGGATTCTTAGTAAGATTGATTGCACTCGTATTATCACACATTAAAGGTATGTCATTTAGAAATATACTATAATCTTCTAGATGTTGTTTCATCCACAAAATTTGAGCACAACAATTACCAGCTGCAATATATTCAGCTTCAGTGGTAGATAAAGCAACACATGCCTGTTTCTTAGAATGCCAAGATACTAAGGATGAACCTAACAAATGACATGTTCCACTAGTACTCTTTCTATCAATTTTGCATCCACCATAATCGAGCATCGAATATCTTATTAAACTAGTACAAGCATCAGATGGATACCATAAACCAAAACCGAGTAGTTCTTTTTAAATATTTTAAAATATGTTCTACTACAATTAGGTGAGATTCTTTTGGACAAGCCTGAAATCTAGCACACACACAGACAGAATGCATAATATCAGGTTTACTTGCAGTTAAGTATAACAGTGAACCTATCATACCTCTATACATAGATTAATTAACTTCCAAACCTGATTCATCCTTGTCTAAATAGCATGAAGTTCCCATGGGTGTGTTAACTTCCTTTGAGGTGTCCATTCCAAACTTTTTAATGATCTCTTTGCAGTATTTGGTTTGAGAGATGAAAATGCCATCTTTAAGTTGCTTGATTTGAAGTCCAAGGAAGAATGTCAATTCTCCCATCATAGACATTTCAAACTCTCCCTGCATTATCTTAGCAAATTCTACACATAACGAATTATCAGTTGATCCAAAAATAATATCATCAACATATACTTGGACCAATAAGATATGTTCTTTAACTTTCTTTATAAACAGAGTAGAATCAATTTTTCCTCTAGAAAAATCATTTGAAGTTAGGAAACTACTTAACCTTTTTCTACCCATACTCTTTTATTTTTCCTTTTAGGCTTTTTCAAAGGAACTTGGTAATTTACACTATTTTGAGCAAAAACAGTTTTATCCTTCTTAAAATCACTTATCTCCTTTTCGGCTTTATCAAGTAGATGATTAAGAATATCTATGTCATATTCATACTCTTTACAAGTTTCACATGCTAAGTTCTTATCATCATTCTCATCTAAACATACAATTTTCGTTTCTAAGGATTCCTTTTCTTCTAAACATCTGATTTTCGTTTTTAATGAGCCAATTTCCTTTTCGGATCTACTTAAAGTCTTCTTCACAACTTTATATTCAATTTTCAAGTTCTTAAAGGCACTAAATAATTCATTATATGCATTATGCAGTTCATCATAGTTATTATCATCATCACTAGAAGATGAGTCGGAATCACTTACCTCAAAATCGGAAGATATGTTGTCATTTGCCATTAAGCAAATATTTGCTTCTACTTTCGAGTCACTTGATTTCGAACTTGAATCACTGTTGTCCCAAGCAATATAGGCTTTCTTCTTAAAGAACTTTTTGTCTTTGTTTTCATCGTTTTTCTTGTTTGGGCATTCAGTCTTTACATGTCTTGCTTCACCACAACCATAACATTTTATATTTATGGAAGTACTTTCTCTTACCTTTCCCTTACCTTTGAATGGATGTCTTCCTTTAGCTTTCATGAATTTGGTGAACTTCTTTATCAAAAGACTCAATTCTTCTTCTTCGTTCTCCGAGTCTTCTTCTTCCTTTTTTTTTACCTTTGGAAATTTCAGTTTTGAAGGCTAAGTTCTTCTTTTGATATTGTCCTTCTTCTTCATTTAGCCTTCCAAGCTCAAGCTCATGCTCTCTTAGCTTTCCAAAGAGCGCCGCCATTGACATAGTGGCAAGGTTTTGTGACTCCGAGATGGCCATCACCTTAGGTTGCCATTTCCTATCCAAAGATTTTAAAATTTTAACATTCAATTCATCGACATCAAAGATTTTACCTAATCCGGTGAGATGGTTCACAATATGAGTGAAACGCTTTTGAACGTCAAATATAGTTTCGCCTTACTGCATTCGAAACATCTCTATTCTTGGATTAAGGAATTTTTCCGTGCTCTCTTAACATCGTCAGTACCTTCGTGGGTCACTCTTAGCATTTCCCACATCTCCTGAGCACTTTTACAAACAGAAATCCTGTAAAACTCGTCAAGGGTTAAAGCAGATGAAATTATATTTCTAGCCCTAACGTCAAATTGTGCTTTTCTGTTTTCTTCTGTAGTCCATCTAGAAAATGGTTTGGGAACGTCAACACCGTTCTCAGTAACTTTAGGAATATAGGGACCATTTAAAATAGCGTCCCAAACGCCTCTATCAACAGACTCTAAAAAAATTTGCATTCTTACTTTTCAGAAAGGATAATTTTGACCCGCAAAAAGTGGGGGTCTGTTGATAGACGCACTTTCGGCAAACATTTGATTTTGTCTGGCCATTTTTGAAAAGTTTGAATGACTATCAAAGCAAGCTCTGATACCACTTGTTAGAATCGCGCAGCGGAATGTTTGCGTGGTCGGACAAAAACCAAGAGGGGGGTGAATTGGTTTTTTAACAAAAATTAGGTTTTCAAAATTTTCCCCAAATTTTATCGATTAAAAAGTTGTGTAAATGTAAATAAGATAGAGATAGAGTCTTACACAGGGGATTTATACTGGTTCAGATCAAAAGACCCTACGTCCAGTTGTTAATCACTCAAACAGAGGATTAACGCTCTCACTATGATCAAAGTTGTTACAAACAAATTACAATGGAAAAGATAAAGTAAAGAAAACACCTCTCTTGAAATCCACAAGAGATGAATAACAACTTTCCCCAGAGACGGCACAACACACAATCCACTAAGAACTCCACTTAGTGATTTTTATCGCTTCTAGCCCACACCAGAATCCAAAAGCCCCTTTTTCCTCCAACAAACAGTTCTATGGCACTCACAACACTTAACTTTTGTTTGAAAAATTTTGTTCTCTTTTTCTGAGTGCCATAGAGAAGCTTAAGTAGAGAAATTAGAGTTTGGGAATTGGGATTTTCGGAACTAGGAGTCTTGGGAATAGGGTTTCCGAAAATAGGGTTGATTTGAAGTTTAAAATCAAAATCTGACTGAAATAATCGATTAAATGAAGTGTTAATCGATTATTACAGAGCCAAAATCAACAGAATCCCAAAACTCTCTGTTTTAATCGATTAAAAGACCTGTTAATCGATTAACGAGCTGTTAATCGATTAACGAGTGTGTTAATCGATTAAACCGATGGCGAGTACTGAGAAAATGGTTTTTCTCACTTGTTTTAATCGATTATTTCACCATTTAATCGATTAAAGCTGAGGCACTTTGATAAAATTGAGCTTTTTGAAGCTTCTAAGGTGCGGACTATGTACCGGCTATCTCAAACTCTAATATTACAGACTCAATCTAATCAAAACGAGTTATTACACGATAAAACAAGTCTTCAACTCTCTAAGTCTTGTGTTCTTGAATCATCATCAAAATTAACAAGCTTCATGTCCATGTAAGTTCAACATCAAGTCCTTGAATGTTCAACAGATATTATATGAGCTTTATCAGTTAAAATGTTCTTAACACTTACATAACAGGTTTTTAACTGATAGGTTTTTGAAATAATCGATTAAAACCTTTTAAAACATACACTAAAACTATTTTAATTGATATATCTTCTAATTAATCGATTGTTTTCATTAAAGGAGTTTTTGAAAACCTTCTGCCAGTATTTTAATTGATGTAGATTCGAAATAATCGATTAAAATAACTTAGAATGTTTTGGAAAATATTCTGGCAGTATTTTAATCGATACAAACTCGAAATAATCGATTAAAATAACTTGAAGTATTTGGAAATATGTTCTGTCAGTATTTTAATCGATGTAAATGCGAATTAATCGATTAAAATCACTTGAAAGTTTTTGAATGAAGTTCTGTCAGGATTTTAATCGATGTGTTATCAGTTAAAATGACTTAGAAAATTTTATGAAACTATTTGGCAGGATTTTAATCGATTAAAATGCGAATTAATCGATTAAAACAACTAAGAGATTTTTTCCAAGGTGTTTTAATCGATTAAAACATATTGTTATCAGTTAAAATCACTTAAAAAGTTTTATGAAAACATTTGACAGTATTTTAATCAATTAAAAGGCAAATTAATCGATTAAAACAACTTAAGAGATTTTTTACAAAGTGTTTTAATCGATTGAAACGATGTCGCATCAGTCAAAACAAATCTGGAAAATGATCAAGAGCATTTTAACAGATTAAAAGAAGTTTTAACAGATTAAATCAAGACTTTTAACAGATTAAAAGATTGTTTTAACAGATTAATTAAACTAACAGTTTGAACAATCTTCTATATAAACAGGATTGCTTGAGTCTTTTAAAATACACCTTTGAGCAATCAATCAAGCAATCATAAGAGCTAATTTCAAGAAAGAATCACAGAAGTTTTGTGAAGTTTTTCAAAGTTCTTTCTTGAGACATTTTCTGCATTTCTTTTGCGAAGAAACTCATTCTGTAGAGCAGCATTATCCGGGTTTGAGTGTTCTAGTTTCTTATCTTTGTTTCTTTTATATTTCATTACTGTATTGTGGGTGCCTGGAAGTGTGGGCACTGGTTTCTGTGGCTGGAATTTGGCTGCAGGGTAGTTCAAGAACTGGAAGTTGGTTCTTGGTGAAGGTTTAGGTGAAAGGACTGGAATTTTGGTTCTTGTGGTAGATTGGGTGTGTGATTGGAGTTGTAATCTATAAAATATTCAATCTAGTGGAACTCAGCTGAAATTTGGCTGAGAACTGGACGTAGCCCTGAGATTGAGTGAACCAGTATAAATCTTGGTTGTATCTCTCTAAAACTTTCTCTCTTTAATTCTGCAGCTACCTTTATTTTGATTGTTTGTTTTGTTTGTTCAAGAATTGATTAGAACTCTTAATCTTTGAAATAGATAATCTGTAATTTGCGAAAATCTTTCAAAGATCAATTCATCCCTCCTCTTGATCTCAGCCTCCATTTCTAAAAATTGGTATCAAAGCAAGGTTCTTGAAATTTACTCAAGTCTTTTGATCCAAATGGCTGAAAATAATTTTTCTGAGGGTGCTTGTATTGATAGACCTCCACTATTTTGTGGTACAGATTATTCATTTTAGAAGATAAGAATGAAGATCTTTATTGAATCTGTTGATATAAATGTTTGGAATATTATTGAACAAGGCTCTTATGTTTTTAACAGAGAATGGTCTAGTTTGAATGATTATGAAAAGAAACAAATTCAAGATGACTGTACTGCTAAGAATATCATCACATCCGCACTTAACAAAAATGAATTTTTCAGGGTATCTCATTGCCAGACTGCTGCATAGATGTGGAAAACTCTTGAAATGGCTTATGAAGAAACAATAGAGATGTGTTTGATGGTCAATTCGAATTCTCCCATGTCCAATGTAAGTTCTGATTCTTCAAAAACTATTATAAATTACAGTTCATTACAATATGCTTTTTATGAAATGCATGCAGTAGCTAAGAAATTAGAAATTGAAAACAAAAGATAAAAAAGCATGAATAGTCTATTAGAAAAAAAAAATCATTCTTCTTGAAAAGGAAATTCTGGATAAAGAAACTAAGATTGAAAATTAGGAAATAGGTAATAATTCTGATTGCATGTGTAATGATAAAAAAGATTGTAAAAATTGTCCTGAGTTACAAAAGAAATTAGCATATTTAATAAAAACTGCATCTAAACTTGCACAAGGGAAAACTAGTCTTGATATTATACTTGATTCTCAAAAGTTGGTTATTGATCGTGGTGGTATTGGTTTTACACCTCTTGTTGGAAAGAAAACTAGAGCATTTAAAAACTATTTTGCATATAGTAAATTTGTTTCGTCACCATTTATTACATGCTTCTATTGTATGAAAAGAGGTCATTCTGTTAAGTTTTGTAGAATAAAAAAATATGCTATACCAAGAGGTAGAATGAAGTGGATTCCCAAGAATTCATTTCAAATAACTTGATTGGACCCAATGATTATTAAAAGGGTACCAGATATTTGTTAAATCTGTTTTGCAGGAACAAAATCTGGAAGTTCTTTGGTACCCAATCAACAAATTTTGATTCTGGATTCATGGACTGAGTATTTTAATTGATATAAAACTGTTTTAATTGATTAATTTCACTTACAGAGAATACCAGAAAAGCAGTCTGTATAGTTTTAATCGATTAAAATACGAATTAATCGATTAAAATGTTTAGTATAGTTTTGTTATCTCTATTTTAATCGATTAAAAAGGATTTACATAAGTTAAAACCATTAAAAGGTCACATTTAATCGATTCTTCTTCGTTTTAATAGATTAAAATTCTGCTATCATTTTATTAAATCCTTCAGTACAAAAATAATCGATTCTTTTATGTTTTTAATCGATTATTTCACTGTTGCTTTTTCAAACCTAATATTCAAGATCAAATTAATTGGTTAACTTGTTGATTAATCGATTAATTCATTCCTAGAAATCATTTTAATTACAGTCAATTGAAAAATGCTCAGCTAATCAAGGACAAATTTCCAAGTTTTAGTGCTTATCAAATTCTGCAAAGTGCATTTACTGTATCATTTTGACCAAGTCAACACTTATCCAAGAACACTTTAGCTGATGTACCCACTGTTCAGAAACCTGCGCCTTTGCCTTTAGTCAAGGGGACATATTCCATTAAAGTTGTAACTTTGCAGGTTCTGTCAAAATTGGATTTCAATTTACAAATTTGGAATCCGAACCTCTATTCATCAAAGAAAAATCAGGTTCTATTTTTCCAGTCTCTCCTCTTCTTCTCTCTTCTCTCTTCTCTCGCACTTACATACTATACCTTTTAAATCTCTTCTCAAATCTGTGCTACAAGATCCTTAAGAGATCAAAATCAAGAAAGAAACACAAGGGGGAATCTTCCTCTACTGCTGGCCAAGTTGCAGGACATATTGAAGCATGGTTCAATGGAGACATTGATAAAATGAACAACTTCATTTCCAACTTCAGCCAAAAGCAACTGGTAATTCCTAAGTATATTAAGTTTGCTTGGTTGGATGAAGAAGGCTTTACTTCTTTGAGAAGGAAATTAAAAAGACAAAAGTTAAGGACTTTTCTGGAGCACACTAGCAATATTCAACCTGATCTAGTAAGGGTATTTTATGCCAACCTTACTGTCAACGACTCTACTCTTAGGTCTCAGGTCAAAGGTATTAATTTGGTGATCACTCCTGAGGTGTGGGAAGAAGTGGCTGGTCTTCATGATGTTGGTGTAAAGGTATCCAGAGGTAACATTGCAGAGTTACCTGATTTTAATAAAATTCAGTTTATCCGCAGCTATCTCAAAAATCAAAATGATTCTATAAGAACTCTTAATGCTGGGAAAATGGAGCTTGAACCAAGGATTCTTGCTTTTATCATTGCATGGATGCTTACTCCAAGAGGGAGTAATCATGCGTTACTTAATGAGGGTGATTTGGCTCTTATGTATTGCATTGAAAATAATATCCGTGTAAATTGGATTTTTGTTATCAAGGATCATATGATAAAAGCAAAAAGAT
Organism: Sphenostylis stenocarpa; assembly: GCA_963425845.1. Classification (NCBI taxonomy): domain Eukaryota; kingdom Viridiplantae; phylum Streptophyta; class Magnoliopsida; order Fabales; family Fabaceae; genus Sphenostylis; species Sphenostylis stenocarpa. Next base: position 17,148,609 of record OY731402.1, on the reverse strand, counting down.
TGGCTGATTATAAACTGCCATATGCTATGCTAATCAATCAATTTTTTAGATACTTTGAAGTAGATATTGCAGGGGAATATGTGGAAACTCCAAAGGCCTCCAATAATATTGATGATTCCCCTTTACGAAAGATGGGATTTATCAAAATTGATGGAGAGTGGATTTATAAGATTGATGTTAGGATGTCTGAAGATGAGGAAGAAGATGAAGAAGAAGATGATCAAGGTCAAATTCCTTCTTCTCCAGCTGCTACAGAGGTTCCTGAATCCACTGGTGGTCAAGCTTCTTATTAAAACATGGATATTATACCATGCATGGAGCAACCTGACCGTGGATCTCCTCTCTCCCATGCTTTCTCAAATGGCCACAATGCAAGAAAATCAAAGGAAGCATATGCAAATGACCTATCAACACTTCCAATAGACCAACAAACAATTCACCAACCTGGGAAATCAAATTGCTGACATTCACACCAAACTGGAAGATATGTAGTTGAACCAGGGAAATTGGGATGATTAAGTATCATCAAGAAGGGTCCTTTCTATCTTTTTTTTTTTTAAGTTTTTGTTTCATGGTTTTCTTATTTTTCGTTACTTTTATTCTACATTATGGTCTGTAATATTGACTGAACCTTGATCAACTATCTTTATATGATATTAGCTATTTTAGTTTTTAATTAGAAACCCTAGATTGAAACAAATAGCATAAAATTGATAGTTTTAACTAATACAAAAACAATTTAATCGATTAAATTCATTTAAAGAAACATTTATAGAATGGTTGTACTTGTTTTAATCGATTAATTCATGAATTAATCGATTAAAAATCATAAATCATGAATCTGTATCAACTAAAATTGATTTACATCAATTAAAATCACTTGATAAGATGTCTTACTCTGATTTTACTCTATCTTTTAGTTAAAACATAATCAAATTAGTTGACTTTGTTACTAAAAATCTTATTATAACTATTCTTATTAAAATTCAAAATGAATTAGGCAGTTTTGATACATCAAACATCACTTAGTTTCTAAATCTGGTTGTTTTAATTGATACAAACAAGCTTTAATCGATTAAATGAACTTTACAAAACTTTTTCATACAATTTTAATCGATTAAATGTCGATTTAATTGATTAAATGAACTCAACTTTTTAAATTTCAACTTTTATTACTATTTTAATCGATTAAAACATTATTTGTATCAATTAAAATCAGTAATAAGAACAATTTAATCGATTATGCCCTGTTCTTAATCGATTATTACTCTGGAAAAAAATTAAAGGCTTTAGTTAATGGTTGTTCTTGTAACATGCTACTAAAGCATGGTTCCCTTATCTTTACATGTGTCTATTGTATTCATTACAAACGTGTTAATGAAGATAAGTTTGAATCAACTTTAATTGGTCTTTAAATGAGTAATACATCTAGATGGTATCATGATTTCTTATAATACTGGTTTCAAAATAAAATTATGTTACATGCCATGCATATTGTTTGGTTTTTCTCCTCTATTCCCTATTTTTTATGAAGTCAAAGGAGGAGAAATGATTGTATGATTATTTTTATACTCACTATTTTAGGAGGAGTTGTAATCTAGGGGGAGAAATGATTAATTTTTGAAAACTGATAGGTTTTCGAAATAATCGATTAAAACCTTTTAAAACATACACTAAAATTGTTTTAATTGATATATCTTCTAATTAATAGATTGTTTTCATTAAAAGAGTTTTTAAAAACCTTCGCCGAGTATTTTAACCGATGTAGATTCGAAATAATCGATTAAAATAACTTAGAATGTTTTGGAAAATGTTCTGGTAGTATTTTAATCGATACAAACTCGAAATAATCGATTAAAATAACTTGAAGTATTTGGAAATATGTTCTGTCAGTATTTTAATCGATGTAAATGCGAATTAATCGATTAAAATCACTTGAAAGTTTTTTAAAGAAGTTCTGTCAGGATTTTAATCGATGTGTTATCAGTTAAAATGACTTAGAAAATTTTATGAAACTATTTGGCAGAATTTTAATCGATTAAAATGTGAATTAATCGATTAAAACAACTAAGAGATTTTTTCCAAAGTGTTTTAATCGATTAAAACAGATTGTTACCAGTTTAAATCACTTAAAAAGTTTTATGAAAACATTTGGCAGTATTTTAATCGATTAAAAGGCGAATTAATCGATTAAAACAACTTAAGGGATTTTTTACAAAGTGTTTTAATCAATTGAAATGATGTCGCATCAGTTAAAACAAATATGGAAAATGATCAAGAACATTTTAACAGATTAAAAGAAGTTTTAATATATTAAATCAAGACTTTTAACAAATTAAAAGATTGTTTTAACAGATTAATTAAACCAGCAATTTGAACAATCTTCTATATAAACAGGATTGCTTGAGTCTTTTAAAATACACCTTTGAGCAATCAATCAAGCAATCATAAGAGCTACTTTCAAGAAAGAATCACGGAAGTTTTGTGAAGTTTTTCAAAGTTCTTTCTTGAGGCATTTTCTGCATTTCTTTTGTGAAGAAACTCATTCTGCAGAGCAGCATAATCCGGGTTTGAGTGTTCTAGTTTCTTCTCTTTGTTTCTTCTCTTTGTTTCTTTTATATTTCATTACTATATTGTGGGTGCCTGGAAGTGTGGGCACTGGTTTCTGTGGCTAGAATTTGGCTGCAGGGTAGTTTAAGAACTGGAAGTTGGTTCTTGGTGAAGGTTTAGGTGCAAGGACTAGAATTTTGGTTCTTGTGGTAGATTGGGTGTGTGATTGGAGTTGTAATACGTAAACCATTCAATCTAGTGGAACTCAGCTGGAATTTGGCCGAGAATTGGACGTAGCCCTGGGATTGGGTGAACCAGTATAAATCTTGGTTGTATCTCTCTAAACCTTTCTCTCTTTAATTTTGCTGCTGCCTTTATTTTGATTATTTGTTTTGTTTGATTCAAGAATTGGTCAGAACTCTTAATCTTTGAAATAGATAATCTGTAATTTGCAAAAATATTTCAAAGATCAATTCACCCCCTCCCCTCTTGATCTCAGCCTCCATTTCTAACACCTTTAGCAACTAATCTAGCCTTGTTTCTTGTAATTATACCATTTTCATCCATTTTATTTCTAAAAACCCATTTAGTTCCTACAATATTGACATCATCTGGTTTTGGAATTAATTCCCATACTTCATTTCTTTTAAATTGATTTAATTCATCATGCATAACATTAATTCAGTTATTATCCTTTAATGCATCATATATGATTTTTGGTTCTATTTGTGATACAAATGCCATGTGATTACAAAATTGGTTTAAAGATCTTCTAGTAGAAACTCCCTGATTTATTTCACCAATGATGTTGTCTATTGAAATATTTCTTGGAGTCTTCCATTCTTTAGGCATCTGCTCCTCAGATTCTTCAATAGTTTCTTCCTGTTTTTGAAAAATTGTTGATTCTAGTAATTTTAACTGATACATTTTATCAGCTAAAATATCGTCTTTTGTACTACACTTAGAATTATTATGCATACTTGGGTTAGTCTCATCAAACACAACATGAACAGATTCTTCTACAGTATTTAGTCTTTTGTTAAAGATTCTATAGGCATGGCTATTCAATGAATAACCCAAGAAAATACCTTCATTTGATTTGGAATCAAACTTTCCAAGGTTTTCCTTTCCATTGTTTAAGACAAAAACCTTACATCCAAATACTCTAAAATAGTTTATGTTAGGCTTTTTACCTTTGTATAATTCATAGGGAGTCTTTTTGAGAAAAAGGTCTAATTAAAACACGATTTAATACATGACAAGCAGTACTAACGACATTAGTCCAAAAATATTTTGGTAATGCTTTTTCATTAAGCATTGTCCTAGCTAACTCTTCAAGAGAACGATTTTTCCTCTCAACTACACCATTATGTTGAGGAGTTCTAGGAGAAGAAAAATTATGCTTAATACCATGTTTTTCACAAAATTTATTAAAATTTTCATTTGAAAACTCTCCCCCATGATCACTTTGAATACAAGAGATGAAATAGCCTTTTTTATTTTGAATTTGTTTCGCAAATTTCTTAAACATATGGAAAGTATCAGTTTTAATTTTAAAAACATTGTCCAAGTAAATCTTGAGTAATCATCTACTATAATCATCATGTGCAAAAGTTCAAGTGGTCTTGATGTTGAAACAATATTTTTCTGTGAAAATGAATTATTTACTTGCTTACCTTTTTTACATGCATCACATATTTTGTCTTTCACAAACTTAAGTTTAGGTAAGCCAATTACAAGATCTTTAGAAATCAATTTATTAAGATGATTCATATGAATATGAGTTAACCTTCTATGCCACAACTAGAAATCATTTTCTTTAGAAATTAAACAACAGTTTTTAGTAGAATTAGTATCTAACATGTAAATATTATTGATCCTCTTACCACTGATCAGTACCTGGTCTGAATCTGATTTGATGATTTGACATTGTTCTTGACCAAAGATAACTTTGTGTCCTTTATCACACATCTGGCTAATACTGATCAAATTATGTTTTAAACCCTCAACATATAATACATTGTTAATAATACCTGATTTTGTGCATTTGATGTCACCTATTCCAAGAATTCTTCCTTTGTTATTATCCCCATAGATGACAGTCCCACCATTCTTTGGTTTTAAACTGTGAAACTTTGTAATACCTCTTGTCATATGTTTAGAACAACCGCTGTCAAGGTACCAGAGATCTTCAGTTTGTTGTGCCTGAAAGAGAAATTAGTGTAGTTGCAGTACTAACCGATTAAATGAAGGAGTAATCGATTAATTCTGTAATGGAAGCAGAATATTAATCGATTAATTTGAGATTGAATCGATTAATCTTGTTCTGGAAAAAATATATCAGAATAATAATAGATTAAAACGAGAAATAATCGACTAAATTTGGCCTTTTAATGATTTTAACTGATGTAAATCCTTTTTAATCGATTAAAACAACTATACTAAAAATCCTAAGAGCATTTTAATCGATTAATTCGTATTTTAATCGATTAAAATTGTATGGACAACTTTTCTGGTATTCTCTGTAAGTGAAATTAATCGATTAAAACAGTTTTATATCAATTAAAATACTCAGTCCATGAATACAGAATCAAAATTTGCTGATTGGGTACCAAAGAACTTCCAAATTTTGTTCCTGCAAAACAGATTTAACATGTATCTGGTACTCATTTTATAATCATTGGGTCCAATCAAGTTATTTGAAATGAATTCTTAGGAATCCACTTCATTCTACCTCTTGGGAAACAAATTTACTATATTCAAAATAGTTTTTAAATGCTCTAGTTTTCTTTCCAACAAGAGGTGTAAAACCAATACCACCACGGTCAATAACCAACTTTTGAGAATCAAGTATAACATCAAGACTGGTTTTTCCTTGTGCAAGTTTAGATGCAGTTTTTATTAAATATGCTAATTTCTTTTGTAACTCAGGACAATTTTCACAATCTTTATGATCATTGCACATGCAATCAGAATTATTATTACCTATTTTCAGATTTTCATTCTTAGTTTCTTCATCAAGAATTTTCTTTTCAAGAAGAATGATTTTGTTTTCTAATAAACTATTCATGCTTTTTAATATTTTGTTTTCAATTTCTAATTTCTTAGCTACTGCATGCATTTCATAAAAAGCATCTTGTAATGAACTGTAATTCATAGTAGTTGTTGAAGTATCAGAACTTACACTCGACATGGGAGAATTCGAATTGACCATCAAACACATCTCTGTTGTTTCTTCATAAGTCATTTCAAGAGTTTTCCACATTTGTGCAGCAGTCTGGCAATGAGATACCCTGAAAAATTCATTTATGTTAAGTGCAGATGTGATGATATTCTTAGCAGTACAGTCATCTTGAATTTGTTTCTTTTCATAATCATTCAAACTAGACCATTCTTTGTTAAAAACATAGGAGCCTTGTTCAATAATATTCCAAACATTTATATCAATAGATTCAATAAAGATCTTCATTCTTATCTTCCAAAATGAATAATCTGTACCACAAAATAGTGGAGGTCTATCAATACAAGCACACTCAGAAAAATTATTTCAGCCATTTGGATCGAAAGACTTGAGTAAATTTCAAGAACCTTGCTCTTGATACCAATTATTAGTAAAGGAGGCTGAGATCAAGAGGGGGGGGTGAATTGATCTTTGAAAGATTTTCGCAATTTACAGATTATCTATTTCAAAGATTAAGAGTTCTGACCAATTCTTGAATCAAACAAAACAAACAATCAAAATAAAGGCAGCAGTAGAATTAAAGAGAGAAAGGTTTAGAGAGATACAACCAAGATTTATACTGGTTCACCCAATCCCAGGGCTACATCCAGTTCTCAGCCAAATTCCAGCTGAGTTCCACTAGATTGAATGTTTTACAGATTAAAATTCCAATCACACACTCAATCTACCACAAGAACTAAAATTCTAGTCCTTGCACCTAAACATTCACCAAGAACCAACTTCCAGTTCTTGAACCACCCTGCAGCCAAATTCCAGCCACAAAAACCAGTGTCCACACTTCCAGACACTCACAATACAATAATGAAATATAAAAGAAACAAAGAGAAGAAACTAGAACACTCAAACCCGGTTTATGCAGCTTTGCAGAATGAGTTTCTTCACAAAAGAAATGCAGAAATTGCCTCAAGAAATAACTTTGAAAAACTTCACAAAACTTGCGTGATTCTTTCTTGAAAGTAGCTCTTATGATTGCTTGATTGATTGCTCAAAGGTATATTTCAAAAGACTCAAGCAATCTTGTTTATATAGAGGATTGTTCAAATTGCTGGTTTAATCTGTGTAAAACAATCTTTTAATCTGTTAAAAGTCTTGAATTAATCTGTTAAAACTTCTTTTAATCTATTAAAATGTTCTTGATCATTTTCCAGATTTGTTTTAACTGATGCGACATCGTTTCAATCGATTAAAACTCTTTGTAAAATATCCCTTAAGTTGTTTTAATCGATTAAAATACTGTCAAATGTTTTCATAAAACTTTCTAAGTGATTTTAACTGATAACAATCTATTTTAATCGATTAAAACACTTTGGAAAAAATCTCTTAGTTGTTTTAATCGATTAATTCGCATTTTAATCGATTAAAATCATGCCAAATAGTTTCATAAAACTTTCTAAGTCATTTTAACTAATAACACATCGATTAAAATCCTGACAGAACTTCTTTCAAAAACTTTCAAGTAGTTTTAATCGATTAATTCGCATTTACATCGATTAAAATACTGACAGAACATATTTCAAAATACTTCAAGTTATTTTAATCGATTATTTCGAGTTTGTATCGATTAAAATACTGCTAGAACACTTTTTAAAACATCTTAAGTCATTTTAATCGATTATTTCGATTCTACATTAGTTACAATACTGGCAGAAGGTTTTCAAAAACTCCTTTAATGAAAACAGTCGATTATTCCAAAGATATATCGATTAAAACAGTTCCAGTGTATGTTTTAAAAGGTTTTAATCGATTATTTTGAAAACCTATCAGTTAAAAACCTGTTATGTAAATGTTAAGAACATTTTAACGGATAAAACTCATATAATATCAGTTAAAACAATTACTTAAAAACCATTTAACCGATTACTTTGGTTTTTAACAGATTAAACACATTTAGAGGCATTTGCAAAATCTTTTAAATGATGAAACCTCATGCAGCAGAGAGATATGAATGATTATACCTATGTATTGATGCAGACTCACTAATCACTCTACCCTTTTAACCAAGTAACCTTTGACTACAACAGAATAGTCTTTGACTTCATCAAATCAACAAGATCTTCGTTTAATCAAATGATTCAATAAGATCTTCATCACTTTCAGTGTTGTCGAGTGGATTTTCAAAATTTGATACCAAATTTAATCTAATTATGATTATTAATAGAACAATTTTTTCCTAACATAGATTGTTATAAATTAATCAAAATCATCTTTTAATAATTATTTTTTCCAGACATAGATTAATTTATAATAATTTGTTAAATTAAATAATTTTAAAAAATAATTTTAAAAATAAATATTTAATTATTTTTAATATTGAAAAAATTATTTTAATATAAGAATTTCAATTAAATAATAGAATAAAAAATATAAAAATAATAAATTAAAATAAAATAAAATAAAATAAATAAAGAAAAAAATTATTTTATATCAATATATAAATAAATTATAAAGATTATATTCTGTCATTAAATTACAAACTCATATAAAGAGACTCGTTCACAAATTTGACATCAAATTTTGAACACCCACTCGACACACACGTTCACCCTCGAACGCGCCCTCACATCTAACATATAAATATGTAAATATATAACTATACAAATATATCAAAATATATAAATATAAAAATATATTTATATTTATATATTAACGTCAGCTCAGCTTTTAACCGACGTGGAAAACATATTTTGTAGTAATGTAAGTTCTTTAGGAATTCCAACAATATTTATTTCATCTACAAAAGTAACAATTATGACAAATTCATTATTTTGATAAATAGAATTATTTTTACAATATACCAAATACTTCTTGAGTCAATTATATCACATGCATTTGGATTGCTTTAATCCACGAAAAGGACCTAGTCAATTTGATTGAATAATCCTCTTTATAATTTAGATAATTTGGAATATTAAATCTTGAGAGAATTTTATATAAATATCATTTTTAAGATAACTATACAAATAAGTTGTGACAATATCTATTAGATATAAATTTAGACCTTCTTTTATATAAGTTACAAGTAAATCAACTATCAATATTAAGTATGGAGAAAATTTTCTAAAAACAACCAATTGAGTTATATATTTCACAATTTGACCACTTTCATTTCATATTTACACAAAAAATTATCTATAACCAATTGATTTAACACTTTCAAGTATATCAACTATAAATCCAAAGTTCTTTTTGACTATATATTTTCATTTTGTCTAATCATCATTTATCAACCATCTATAGTAAACTTTGGTTTTTGATCCTTAGCATTATTTATAATATGTTGTAATACTGAATTATTATGTAACTAATATATAAATCTTTTGGGGGATTTATTCTCAATGGGCTCATCTCGCCTTTTAGCTCATTTTCTTACTAAAAAATTCTTACTTTTTTGAACAAATGAGTCACCAAACTTATATTGTGTTTAGGACTTGTTTGTAGTATTAAAATACCCAGTTGAAACATCAATTATAATAAGAGTATTGATAGTTGGTCCATATCACTTAGTCATTATATTTTTAGTCAATAAATACATTGATATGTGATTGACTATGCTTTGTAAATGAGTTATTTTTTCAATATTTAGTTCACATTTTTTTGTGATGATTAACATGAGATAATAATAATTCATTCTAACTAATATATTTTTTCAAACTTTCATTCTCCCCTTAATGTTAAAATTTATTCATGAGACTTATAATTGACAATTTTTTTTAATAAAATACATATTTAACATATATTCTCAATCTTTGGAGAAACCATTAAAATTCACTTTGTGATGTAATTAAAACATTACACATAAATAAAAAATATTTTATTGTTCACCTATAGTCAATTGTAAAATAGAAGCATATAAGATAACTTATTGGTTTAATGCAAAATTGTATAATATGTATAATCACATTACCCCAAGTGGTAATTGAAAGTTTCAATATCACAAGTAATAATTTTACAATCAACTTTAAGCACTTTATATGATTTTACAAGTGTATTTTTATCTATGAATATAGACTACAACATATCCAACATCAATTTCAACTAACACTAAATACTTATTAAAAATATGAGATGAAATTTTTTAATCATTATCTATAGAATTTTCTTAATTTAAAAATGATCTCTTCTCAAATTAATTGAGCTAACAATTTCATAAACATCGATTTGCAAATAGATAAACCAAATATGCAAATAGATAAACCAAATATGTGACTATCAAATTGATATATCAATTAAAACTATAAAATATTTAGATGGTCTACGTAAATGAGTGTATTGGTTCATAAATATCAACCCTTTATAATTCTAAAAATATTGAATTTATTCCTTAATTTTTTTATATTTTCTTGTTATAATTTTATCATCAATTTCCTTTACAAACATGACATGATAAATAATTAAATTGAAAATCGTCTAATTTTTAATTGTGTGTCCCGAAATCGCTTTTAACATCGGTCTTTCCACATCGGTTCTTTAAGAACCGATGTAGAAAGTGAATTCAAGACTTTCCACATCGGTTTAGTTAGGAACGGATGTAGAAAACACTTTCTACATCGGTTTGCCGGATGAACCGATGTAGAAAGTCTTTTTATAAAATTAAGAGTTGTTACTTGGCAGGATTTGAAGCAAGTACCTTAGAATTAAAGATCGATACTCCAACCACTAAACTACTAGGATTTTCTCGATAATAATTTATAAATAAATTATATTTATATACAAATAAAAATGTGTATCCATGTAAATATATAAATATAAAATATATAAATACAAATACAAATATATTTATATATTTATATGTTGGATGTGAGAGCTGCTCGAGAGTGAAAGTGTATGTCAAGTGGGTTTTCAAAATTTGATGTCAAATTTGTGAGCGAGTCTCTTTATATGAATTTGTAATTTAATGATAGAATATAATCTTTATAATTTATTTATAATGATATAGAATATAATCTTTATAATTAATTTATATAATGATATAAAATAAAGAAAAAAATTATTTTATATCATTATATAAATAAATTATAAATATTATATTTTGTCATTAAGTTATAATCCATATAAAGAGACCCGCTCACAAATTTGACATCAATTTTTGAAAATTCACTCGACACACACTTTCATCCTCGAAGTGCGCCTCACATTCAACATATAAATATATAAATATATTTCTATTTGTATTTATATATTTTATATTTATATATTTACATGGATATACATTTTTATTTATATATAAATATAGTTTATGTATAAGTTATTATCGAAAATCCTAAGTAGCTTAATGGTTGGAGTATCACCTTCCGATTTTAAGGTAAAGTCACACTTTCTACATCGATCGTATCTACATCGATTTCTATAACCGATGTTAAAAGCCTATTTTCTACTAGTGAATCAATAATAACAAATTTATTTTAATTTGTAAACTTATAATTTCTAATAATTGATCTCAAATCATATATTTTTATTATGTAAAGAATAAATATATAAAAATAATAATATTTATTTCGATAAATATCTTTAAAATTTTATAAATTTGTGTTGAACTTAGAAAAATAGAATAACAACGTAGTTTAGTGATGAGACTCTATTATCGTAACCGTAAAGACTTATTTATGTTCAAATTCCTTAACGACAAGCAAATGGATTCAAAACAATCTAATTACATGTAAATATGACCTCCGAGTGACATTGGTTATATAAGTTTCGTCATCGTTATTTAGATGGTATGTGAAGCAAAAATTTAAGATTAAATTCTGTAAATTTAAATGTAGACTTATTTATTGGCATAATCTAGTTGTGTTTTCAAAATATTTTTAGAAAATTGGTAGAAAACATTTTATTCGAGTTGAATGACACAAGCTTTTCATTAACAATATACTTATGGATAAAAATTTAAACATATCAAAATATAATTATTTTACGTGATTAAAATTCTACTTAAATTTAAAAATTATATTAAATAGAAATTTATTGATTAATAATATAAAGTTATTTAATATTGTTCCGTGAGCTCTTGTTCATCACTGAATTTCTCCTTAAAAGTATTTAAGTAAATTAAGAGAGGAAGGTATATATAGTCTTGACTTCTAAATAATATGAGACTCGTGAACATATCATAATATAATATAGACTCCCTAATCAAGAACTTAAAGGTATGTATGAATGAAACAAAATTTTTCTCTTGATCCCAAAGTGGACATCAATGTTCTGTTCAAGAATGAGAGTGTATTGATCTATCATGGTTGATTTTTTCCTTAAAAGGTACATCGATGTATTAAGAGAAGAGATGTATATATTATATTCCTAAATAACGTGAAACTCATAAATGAAGCGTGATTCTATTCTCAGTCCCATGATGGACGCTAATGTTTCATTAAAAAATGAGGGTGTTTTGATCTACCACGGTTTTGTCTTTATCTCCTAAATAATGTAGGACTAATGAGTAGAGGGAGACCTTATTCTATTCCACATTGAACACCAATATTTCAACAATATCATCAAATATATTTCATTAATCTTTAATGTCCATTAATGTAATTATTAATTAATTAATAATTTTATATAATACATATTTTTCACATTTTCGTATATTTTAAACACGTAAAGCATTATCTGTAAGAACGAAATTGACCACTTATAAAAATAATTAAAATAAAAAATTACAAAAGTTACTCTATCAACCTGTTAGTTAAGTGGTCAACGTAAAAAAAAATTGTTTTTAAAGTTACTAGAAATTATATTAAACATTTTCTTAAGTCTTAAATATAAAAGAGTTTAAATAAAATTTCAAACTTATTAAAATATAATAATTATAGATGAATGAATATTGTTTGTTTTAGTTTAATTGAGAAAATGTTGGAAAACAAAACTAGTTGTAAGAATGTAACCAATTGGGAGTGTGTTAGTGTTGCATCAGTTTATCTTATCCACACAATGTTAGTATCAATATCTGTCCAAAAAAAAATAAAAAAAATAAAAAATTAAAAGTACAAATAATTTTGGCGATTGTTACACAGCTCGACGCAACTCTTTCGATTCCACAATTCTTCTGGAGCTTGATCCTCTGCATCCATGGCCACCCTGCAACTCCAATCCCTAACCCTCACTCCCTCCTCCTCACTCCCTTCCCTCACCTTCTCTCCTCCCATTGCCGTCACCGGCCGCCGCAACTCCTCCGCTATGCCGCGCTGGTCCGGCCTCCGCCTCCGCCTCCGATCCGTCTTCAGTACCGATTTTCCGACTCGCATCACCTCGAGAACTGCTCCTCGCGGTGGACGCATCGCGTGCGAGGCACGGGAGACTGCCGTCGAAGGTTAGGTTTCGATTTCGTGTCGGAGATTAGTTGTTTAGGTTTTATGTTAGTTTGTGATGTTGTGATTTTGGATTTGTTGTATATTCTTGAAGTCTCTTGTGCGCTGTGTGGATGTTGAGATGCTAGAATTATTAACTTATTGAATTATTCTAATGATGATGCTAATTGTTTGAGCTTTTGAGCATTTTGTTGAGTGATGCTTAGAAAACACTAAAACATTTTGTTATTAATTTTTTTTTTCATTTAATGTTTTTTTGGTATTATGATTTTTATTTGACTCTTAATTTGTTAAAGATCTGGACTTCTAGTGCTTTGGTTGTTTCTTACGACTGTGCATAGCTTGAAACATTTCTTGCATAGTTATCTGTTTTCGGTGAGAAAAATGGAATAATAGCTGGAATTGTTTAAAGAGTTTCTCACTGTAAAATACATATACCTGTGTGTGTTTTATAACCTAATTATATCTCTATTGGCAGCCGGACTAATGTTACAGTTTTGGTGTATCATGCTTGTAGTCATAAGTTTAGCAAACAATCAGAACAGAAGCTACATCATTAAAGTCACTCTTGCAGTCTGTTTCATTCTTTTATGGCATCTTTCACATCGACCCATTATATCTAATGTAGGGTTAAATTTCTGCATGAATATAAGCAGTGCAACCAATCTCTATGCTGGTCCAGTCTCTGTATAGCTGAGTTTACTTCCTTTATGTTTGGGAGTGAGGGAGAGGAGTGAAGGGAAGATAAAGTTTTCATTTCCAATAAATATTATCTCATTTGACGATTATTTTAGGATAAAGAAATAAAATAATAGATAAGAATAAACTTTTAATATTTTATTTATTTTTATATAGTATATACAATTACACATTATATTAACTCACTTAATTTAAAATGAAACAATATGACCTCCCTTCCCTTTTTAATCTAAAATTCTACACCCAAAGTTGACCACTGTTGAAAGTCCCACATCGCCTACCTCATGTCATTTGGTATAGTTTAAATACATGTTAGGCTACTCCACATATTACCAATTGGTTTTATGTTGGAACCTTAACATGGTATCAGAATCAAAGTTTAACATCTCTCCGGTTATTGTCATAGGCCAAAAGTTGCCCTTTAGTTGGGTCAAAGGGGGTGTGTTGAAAGTCCTACATCGCCTGCCTCATGTCATTTCGTACAAGTTAAGAGAGTAAAGAAAATGAAAAGAAGATTTCTAATTTTGTGGGATACTTATTCCACTCTATGATCTCATATATATATATAGGATTACAACATTTAAAACAACAACAACCAACTACTAACAACCACCAACCACCAACTACTAACCACTAACTAATAATAATTCTAACACTCCCCCTCAAGCTGGAGCATACAAATTGTATGTACCAAGCTTGGAACAAATAAATTCAATTCGAGGTCCTCTTAAAGACTTTGTCAACACATCTGCAAGTTGATCATTGGACCCGACAAATTCAGTGCAAATTTCTTTAGACAACAATTTTTCACGAATAAAATGACAATCAAGTTCTATATGTTTGGTCCTTTCATGGAACACTTGGATTAGAGGCAATGTGGAGAGTCGCTTGATTGTCACAATACATCTTCATCTCGTTGGATCTCACAAAATTTCAGTTCTTGAAGGAATTGTTTCACCCACACTAGTTCACAAGTGAGAGATGCCATTGCTCTATATTCGACTTCGAGCACTAGACCAGGACCACTACATTTTGTTTCTTACTTTTCCAAGAAATAATATTGCCTCCAATGAGAACACAATATCCTGTAGTGGAGCGTCCGTCCATAGGGGATCCGACCCAATTAGCATCACAATACCCGGATATTTGGGTACCCCCTTTATCTTCATACAACGAGACCTTGTCCTGGAGCTTTTTGAGATATTTTAGGATGTGAACGACAACATTCCAATGATCGATACGCGGATTTTGCTTAAATTGACTCACAACTCCAACGACAAAAGATAGGTCGAGTCCGGTAATGGTGAGATAAATGAGTTTCCCAACAAGTCTTCTATATCTCTTAGGATCGGAGAGCGGTTCACCTTGATCCGCCATTAATTTCTGATTTGGATCCATAGGGCTGTTTACTGGTTTACAATCAACCATGCCTGTTTCTTTCAGGATATCTAAAGCATACTTTCTTTGGGAGACTACGATGCCTTCTTTTGATTGAGCCACTTCAATCCCTAGAAAGTATTTGAAACAACCAAGATCCTTAGTTTGGAAGTGATTGCATAAATGTTTCTTTAGCAAAGAAATTTTATCAACATCATTTTCCTGTAATGACTATATCATCTACATATACAATTAAATAAACACATTTTCCTGAAAAAATATAATAAAAAACAGAATGATCTGCTTCACTTCGTTTTAATCCAAAACTTTGAACAATGTGACTAAACTTTCCAAACCAAGCACGTGGAGATTGTTTGAGACCATAGAGAGAATGATGTAACTTACAAACCAAACTAGACTCCCTCTGAGCAACAAAACCAGGAGGTTGCTCCATATAAATTTCCTCCTCAAGATCACCATGCAAGAACGCATTCTTGATATCTAACTGATGAAGAGGCCAATGACGGATAGCTGCCATAGCAAAGAAAAGTCGAACAGTAGTCATTTTGGCCACAGGAGAAAAAATATCACTGTAATCAAGGCCATAGATCTGAGTATAGCCTTTTGCTACTAATCTAGCTTTGAGTCGATCAACTTCACCTTTTGGTCCAACTTTAATGGCATAGACCCAACGACAACCAACAGTCTTCTTCCCATGTGGAAGAGGAATTAAGTTCCATGTACCATTGTGCTCAAGAGCCTGCATTTCATCAATCATGGCTTGTCGCCATCCAGGATGATCAAGTGCCTCTTTCACATTTTTTGGAATAGTAATAGTGGATACAAAAGAAACAAAAGAAAAATAGGAAGGAGACAATCTATGGTAGCTAAGAAAATTGTAAATGGGATGTGGATTACGAGTAGAGCGAGTACCTTTGCGAATGACAATGGGCCAACTTGAGTCATCATTATCAGGAATCGTGGTATCAGGGGATGATTGAGAAGGATCTGCTGAGGAAGACTCATCTTGGGACATGGGATTGATCATTTGGCTCCTGTGTTGATAGGTAATAAGAGGTAGTGATGAGGATTCCGGTGTATTTTGTGTGGAATTTTGGGTGTCAGGAGGAGGAGGTACAAATGGCTCCACTAAGGGTATAGGTAGGACATTTTGGACCGAACTAATATCCTGCATAGAAGAAGGGAAGAAGGGAGTTGACTCAAAAAAAGTGACATTAGCAGACATGTAGTACCTCTTGGTTTCAGGAGAATAACATTGATATCCTTTTTGAAGACGAGAATATCCCAAGAAGACACATTTAATGGCTCTAGCTGTTAGTTTATCTAAACCTGGAGACATATCATGAACAAAACATACGCAACCAAATACACGAGAAGAAACATGAAAAAGTGGGTCCTTTGGCAATAGAATAGAGTGTGGAACTTTATTGTTAAGAGAAGAAGATGACATTCTGTTAATGAGAAAACATGCAGTAAGAATAGCATCTCCCCAATGATGAACGGACATATTTCCACCAAGTAATAAGGTACGAGCAGTTTCAACCAAATGTCTTTTTTTTCGTTCTGCTATACCATTTTGTTGTGGTGTGTGAGGACAAGTAGACTGGTGTAAAATGCCTTGGGAGCTTAAGAGAGTGGAGAAATCAGTAGAAAAGTATTCTTTGGCATTATCACTTCGTAAAACTTTGATTACTTTTCCAAATTGATTTTTGATTTCGTTAAGGAAAGACTTAAAGATAGGTAATAATTCAGAACGGTCTTTCATTAGATAAATCCAAGTACACCTAGAAAACTCATCAATGAAGGTAACAAAATATCTATAACCAAAGGATGAGACACGACTAGGACCCCAAATATCAGAATGAACAAGAGAAAAGACAGAGTCACATCTAGATTCAGAACGTTTAGGAAAAGAGGACCTAGTATGTTTCCCTAGTTGACATGATTCACATTCAAAATCTTGAAGAGTCTGAAGTTCAGGAACCATTTTTTTTAATCTTGATAAGTGAGGGTGCCCTAACCATTCGTGTAATAGTTTTGGAAACAAGGATGCAACACAAGATACAGATGATTTAGTCCCAAGGTAGTACAAGCCTCCAGATTCATGTCCTTCGCCAATCTGTCGACCCGTACCACGTTCCTGTATAACAAAAGAATTAGCATTAAAGGTTACTGAACAATTCAATAATTTGGTTAATTGACTTAGAGAAATGAGACTGAAGGGACATGAAGGAACAAAAAGAACAGATTTTAAGTTTAAAGACGGAGAAATGGAGACTTGACCAGTTCCTTTAGAGCTACTTTAGATTCGTTGGCTAAGGTTATGAGATGAGGAGTTTTAGGAAATGAGAGAGAAGAGAACAAAGAGGCATTACCAGACATGTGATCAGAAACACCTGAGTCAATAATCCATGGATTTTGACTTTCCACAGATTGTGAAATGCAAGTAGTTGATGAATTTGGGGTTGTTGATGAGTCGTGCTAGATTACTTGGATTTCAACCTCAAATATTCTCGATATTCTTCGTGAGAGAACTTGGGTTCAACCATTTCGATTTGGAAAAATTGACGGCTTTATCGGGAAAACCGTGCAAAGAGTAGCAATTTTCCACTGTATGACCCATTCTCTTGCAATGAGTGCACCGAGGACGTCCTCTACCTCCACGTCCTCCTCTAGTGCCGCGACTTCCTCTTCCACGGGTAGAAATCATAGCAGAAGATTCAACAAGTTCTTGATTATTTTTTCCTTTGAGAGTTGGAACACGAAGCAGTCTTGTAGTCAAACTTTCCATAGAAGGAACTTCTTGTCCAGTTAAAATTTGATCTGTAACATGATCAAATTCTGAATTCATAGCTCGGAGAGTCATAATCATATAGAATTTATCCAACTTTTGTTTTATCTCCTCTAACGAATCCACCTCTAGGAACATCTTTAATTCTTCAACTGCTGATTGAGCTTCGATAATAAAGGTCATCATATCTTTATCCACTTGCTTGAGAGAGGCTAATCGATTAGCGGAATCATAGAGGCGTTGGATATCATTTGCGAAGATATTCTGAGCTTTTTTCCAGAAAGAGTTACATGTTTTGAAGGATCTGAGAGTGTTCAAAATATTTGGTTCTATTGATTGCCACAGTAGAGCACAAAGTTGATAATCAAGCTTTTTCCATTGTTGAGCCTGATCTTCTGGTATCTTCCACTGAAGAGGACCAAGACATATAATTTTTTCCATTTAATTTCTCAGCCGTTATCATGGGAGTTCCGGAAAAGGAGGTTGTGGGCCCTAACGACATGTTTTAAATAATGTAGATGTAAGATGGAGACAATGGAACCTGTAAGAAAGAGAACACCCAAGATAGTCGGAAGGTTACTGGAAGGTGGTCGGAAAGTCGTCAAGCGGCAGCAAAAAAAAAAAAAAAGGTGACTGGACGGGGGACTGACAGTTGCCGAAAAGTGACCGGAAAGTGGTCGGACGGTGGCCGGAAAGTGACCAGACGGTGACCGGAAAATGACTGGACGGTGACCGGAAAATGGTTGGACGGTGACCGGAAAATGGCCGGCCGGTGACCAGAAATGGTCGGATGGTGGCCGGACAGGCAGAGCAGGACCAACCTGCTCTGATACCAAGTTAAGAGAGTAAAGAAAATGAAAAGAAGATTTCTAATTTTGTGGGATACTTACTCCACTCTATGATCTCATATATATATAGGATTACAACATTTAAAACAACAACAACCAACTACTAACAACCACCAACCACCAACTACTAACTAATAATAATTCTAACATGGTTTAAATACATGTTAGGCTACTCCATATATTGCCAATTGGTTTTATGTTGGAACCTTAACAACCACATTTCATTTTAAGAAATGTTCTCCTAGTGGTGTTTCTTGAAAGAAATTGGTTAAGGCCTGGTGGTGTTTCTTTAAATTGGTTAAGGCCTGGTGGTGTTTCTTGAAAGAAATTGATTAAGGCCTGGCGGTGTTTCACTTAATTTATGATTATTGATAGAGTTGCTCAAGACCTGGTCCAAAGGTAAGCAGGCTGGGTTGAATCTTGAGTATTAGTTCTTGTGTGTTTTTGTTGGTTTGGGTTTGGGTCATATTTCAGGTTTGCCCCGCTTAGTCAATGTGTCATATATAATTTGAAACCTTTTTTTTCAGGTAAACATAGTAAATTCTTTTTATAAAATACACAAATGATAATATTTTTGTCATAAATTGTAAATTTTTCTTCAAAATACATATTGTAAATATCATTTATTTTTATTTTCCTACTTAAAAAATCTTATGAGTCAATTTCTCATAATATTTGTTTGGAACATTCTATATATAAAACTGAGTCAATCTGGTAATTTGTTGCTTCAAAACCTGAAGTATCAGGCTTCAGAAAATATTTCTCAGGCAAAATGTTGCAGACCAAGGCAAACCCTTACCACCCTGCCCCATGAGATCCCTACATTTTAGATATTAAGGACCTTAAATAATTGAACATCATGCATAGGATGGTGGGGCTAAATAGGACGAAAGGAATGCATATATGTACATTCATACAAGGGATGAGTTGGGTGCTCTAATTTTATGGGTAAATTCATTGTTAGTGCTAACTGCAGATTAGTCCCGGCTTTCAGTATCTTGTATAGTGTCGTTTTCTGCACTTTGCACCCTTTTAATGTATCTTGGGAAGATTGTGCATAATCTGTATGATTACTTTACTTTCATAATTGAAATATATGATAAAGTCATTTTGATTGGTTTGCATAATAAATTGGTCAATGAAGGGAGTAGGGGAATAGTGAAGAAGTTTATGCAGAATTGCATAGATGTATGAAATTTGTGCCAAAGTTGTCAAATTGATGAAATGGAACTTCTTTATAATGGGTGATCCTGACCTCATTGGAAGAGAGAAACAAAGAAGCTGTTTTAGAATATTGGAGTTAGTTCTTAGTAATAGAAGAGAAATTGAATATCAGATGTATGGTCTAATTCCAATCTTCAGATGAGCTTCTTTTCTTGTCTTATCAGAAGATGGATTATAGCTATTAGGTTCCTTTTTGGATTTATTCTTCTGCTCCATATGGCAATATTATGGTGTTAGGTTTCACCATCATTGAGAGAATTGCAAGAGAAAGCAATTTAGTCATGAAAGTGGTTTCTTCAGACAAAAGATACGTATGGGTTTGATGCTTTCTACTGTTATAGTTATGATGGCTTATGATATCTTGTTCTTAATCTAATAGTTTTTGAAGCATTAAGGATTGATGGGCAGATTGCAGTGACATTTTACAGGCCTTTTTTGACTGCTACCTATTTTGTGTTCTTGGTTTGCGTTGTTTGGAGGAGCTTACTTATAAGGTTTACTTTTTGGCAGTGTTAAAACCAGATTCCCGTCAGAATAAAAAGGAAGAATAGTACACTTTTCTTTGCTAAACATGTATTTCTACATTTTTAGTAGTATTTTTTTCATCTTGCTTTTTTGTACTTCATTTGGCTGATATGTGCATGTTTTACACTTTTAGCATTACTTATCATTGTACTCTATGAGAAGCACGTGGATCCTAATTATCTGCTGCTTTACATTTCCAGAGTATTGTTGCATGTCTTTGAGAAATACTTAGTAAAGTGAAACATTTTGTATCATTGAATATTGCAGTGGCTCCTATTACTGACGCAAACTGGCAGTCACTTGTGCTTGAATCTGAGTCTCCTGTATTGGTTGAATTCTGGGCTCCATGGTGCGGTCCCTGCCGTATGATCCACCCTATAATTGACGAGCTGGCCAAGGAATATTCTGGTAAGCTAAAGTGTTACAAACTCAATACTGATGAGAGCCCTTCAACTGCTAGTCGTTATGGGATTCGAAGTATCCCAACTGTCATCATTTTCAAGGATGGTGAGAAGAAAGATACAGTTATTGGAGCTGTGCCCAAGACAACATTGAGCTCAAGCATAGAAAAATTCTTGTGAGGTGCTAAGCAAAGGCTTCAGCTGGAAGTAAAGCTATTTTTCACGTTAGCTTCCCTCTCATCTAAGCCAAATATCTCAGGTTGGGATGATTTGTTCTTAAATAACCATGTATGGTCCTGTATAGTTATGGATGTAAACCATATTTTCTGTTTTCTTTAGAAAATTATAGTTAACTATGTGTTGCGTAAATTTGCCATCTATTTAGCAATTTAAATCCATATTACATCTTGGGCTCTGTATCTTTAATCCTTCACCGTTAACTGAAGTGGCTCAAGATTCTGTGGTCAAGTCTGATTAAACATTCTTATTAAAATGAGACCAATTTAGTCGAAAAGAAATATGATGAGTTAATGAATATTTCATGCTCACGCAAATCTATCCATACGTAGGGCCATGGATCTAACTGTCCATATGATTGACTTAACAATTGTTTCTGTGATT
Organism: Sphenostylis stenocarpa; assembly: GCA_963425845.1. Classification (NCBI taxonomy): domain Eukaryota; kingdom Viridiplantae; phylum Streptophyta; class Magnoliopsida; order Fabales; family Fabaceae; genus Sphenostylis; species Sphenostylis stenocarpa. The sequence continues at coordinate 17,127,010 of OY731402.1, read as the reverse complement.
GATGGATGTATTCACGAGTAAAACAATTGTGTTGCATCGTTTTCGAAGCTAACATTAAATCCATGGTGAATGGATGTTCAATGGCGTAATCCACAAACTTTTCTAGTTCGATTATTGATCTGGTCTAGGAATTATAGTTCCTTCGATCTAAAGGAGGTGGTGGTGGCTGAGAAAATAAAAATTGTATTATCTCCAAGGTGGAGAATGAAATCTATTTCATTCATGGGAGACTTTGTAACTGGATGTGCCATGAGGGACCAAATGTTGCCTGGAGTGAGTGGTTAAACATTCTTTGTCTTTGAACCAGGTTGTGGGATCGATCTTCCTTTGGGTAGAAGTTACAAAATTTAGGAGCACTTTACCCTTTAGTAGGTTGACTTAATGAGAAGAGGAATTTATTTAATCCATGGATTTAGGTTAGATACCACTTGGTTATGCAACAACAGGAAGAGGAATGTGGCATGAGAGTATATTGCGAAAGAAGTAAACATGTAGTGTTGATTGAAATTAGAGAGAATATAGTAATTGAAAAGGAAGTTCAAAGGTGTGGGGACAAACTCTCTTGGAGCTTCAATGCCATCTTCGAATGTTCAATGAATTTAGAATTATGGAATTTAACGCTGTCACAACTTTGAAAAATAGGTTTGCTTAGATAAGTTTTTTCCATAAAAAATCTTTAGAAGATGGAAACGAGAAGAAAAAAGTTAAATATTTCTTATAATTTATAATAATTTATGTATAAGTTAAAAGTTTTAATTGAGAGATACTAATACAACAGAATTTTTACAAATTAAATTTTTTATATCTAATTTTTTCAAACTATCGGAGGAGGAACAATATAATATTTTTATGTTTATAAAAATAAAAATATCATTATAACATAATTATAATATCATATTCTAGAGATTTATCTTAAATTTATAACTATAGAACGAAATACTAAGATTATAATATCATATTCTAGAAATTTATCTTAAAATTATAACTATAGAAGGAAATACTAATCATTATTCTTAAGGTTCTTTATAAATTACTATTTCATATGATCTAGACATTATCAAAGTATTGTTATGCACTTATCTTGATGAACAAATTAATGTGATTAATTTCCTACTAATTTGGTATTGATACGATGAAATATAATTTATTGTTATAATCTTTGTTAAAAATAATGTTTTTTAAAATTGGTTGATCCTTAAATAAACGAAAGTATATGTTTAAAGTTTATCAATGTATATTTTATCGTGATCAAATATGCATTAACAATAAGTAATGTAGTTCTTTGATTGGTCTAGATCATGTCCTAAAATAAATTATTAATATTATTTAAATCTTGATTTGTAAGTGTTAAAAGTTATGAGAAAAGAATATTTGAAGTATTTTTAGTATAAAAAAAATAAAATAAACAAATAAACCTATGATTTATGGAAAATAATAAACTGTCATATGAAAACAATAAAAAAATGTAATGAAAGTATTTAAGCACGAAAGTGCATCAAAGTACACCTATACTATCAAAACATTTGAAGTACAAAAAATGTAAAAGAAAATATATAATGTAGTATATGAAAGTAGTAAAACTAAATCCTAAAAAGCATTTAAAAGTTGACAAACATTAAAGGAGCATAATATTCCAAAATTAAAACTAGAAAATAGTGGTGAATCTAGAAATCATGTAGTAAAACAATATTGAAAATTACAGGAAACATAGGTTGATTCTCTAGTCATGAACTTGTTTATATGATTGTCATTTATTTTTGTACTTGTTTGCAAATATAAAGCAAATTCATAATTGTTTTAATCAATTATAATCCAATTGAATTAAAAAAACAACTCAGTTTTTAAATTAAATAATCACTTAAATATAAAAATTAAATTATAATACAAATTGAGATATTCAATAAAATAATTCAAATTATAATGATTATAATTAATTAAAATAATTAATAACCAAATCTAAACTATAAAAAAAATAAGTTTTAATAAATGAATTAATCTTGAAAACGAATTAGAACATCATTATAAAGTGTAAAACATAAAACAATGAAAATAGTAAAAAAAATGTGAAAAAGTAGAAGAATAAAAGCAAAAAATGTAAATTAAATGGAAATGATAGAGAAGAGGAAACAAATATGATTTAAAGCATATTGAATTAATAAACTTCAAGAAACAATTAGTATAAGAATATTAAAATTTGAACATAGAAGAGTCACACTAAGAACACATGAACAAAAGAGAGAAAATATGGAGAAAACTGGGTTCTTAAACGTATTTCTAGAAAATGAAACTTAACTTTTAAATTTTGTCATTTTAAAATCTATTTATACAACAACAAAAAATGTCTAAGACGCACAAGACCCTTCAAGTCCCATAATATCTAATTACATAAAATAAAATTTGAATTGCATAATTGTAAAATTGAGATATTGTGACAAATTTGATTAATGATAACTTTGCTCGCTTACTGAAATAGACATTTAAGTTAGTTAATACCATTCTCATTCGATGAAATCTCCATTCGTTAGTAAATTCACAAAATGGTCAATGACCTTTATAATAGTAATTTGATAAGCAAAATTACTCTATGACGAGGGAATTCTTTAGAATAAATCTATATATTTTTCTTTAATTTATAAGTCTTGTAAAAAAAAAATTTAAAATGTACAATTTAGATAACAAATTAGATACAAAGATATATCTCTTTTTTATGAAAACTATGTTAACCTAACACTAGTACAAAATAGGCTTTTAACATCGGTTTCCGGGGACTTTTAACATCGGTTCTAGAACCGATGTAGAAAGTGTGACTTTCCACATCGGTTGTAAGGAACCGATGTAGAAAGTCTAATATTTTTTTATTTTATTTATTCATAACACATCTCTAATTACCCTATATATTGATCTAGAGTTTCCTAGACTATCCTCTCCCTTTTATAACCCTTTTATATTATATTTTTATTATTTATATTTTTTAGGAATTTGAATTATTATCAAATTAAGAGAATTGTCATCGGCAAGATTCAAACCCAAGTACCTTAGAGTCGAGGTCGATACTCCAACCACTAAGCTACTAGAATTTTTCGATAATAACTTATACATAAATTATATTTATATACAAATAAAAATGTATATCCATGTAAATATATAAATATAAAATATATAAATACAAATACAAATATATTTATATATTTATATGTTGGATGTGAGGACGCGCTCGAGGATGAAAGTGTGTGTCAAGTGAATTTTTAAAATTTGATGTCAAATTTGTGAGCGGGTCTCTTTATATGGATTATAACTAAATGACAAAATATAATCTTTATAATTTATTTATATAATGATATAAAATAATTTTTTTCTTTATTTTATATCATTATATAAATTAATTATAAAGATTATATTCTATATTATTATAAATAAATTATAAAGATTATATTCTATCATTAAATTACAAATTCATATAAAGAAACTTGCTCACAAATTTGACATCAAATTTTGAAAACCCACTTGACACACACTTTTACTCTCGAGCGCGCTCTCACATCCAACATATAAATATATAAATATATTTGTATTTGTATTTATATATTTTATATTTATATATTTACATGGATATACATTTTTATTTGTATATAAATATAATTTATGTATAAGTTATTATCGAGAAAATCTTGGTAGCTTAGTGGTTGGAGTATCGATCTCCAACTTCAAGGTATTGGGTTCGAATCCTGCTAGTAACAATTCTCTTAATTTTATAAAAAGACTTTCTACATCGGTTCATCCGGGAACCGATGTTAAAAGTGATTTCTGTACTAGTGTAAATAATTAAATATTAATCAAACTTAAATTTATTGGTAAAATATATAAAAATTAAAAAAATAATAATACATAAGAGTCACTCCTATAATTCCACACTTGATTTTTGGATTGTCCTCTATGTAAACAAAAACAAAACTAAGATAAAATTAAGAAACTTGAGGTAATAATTTAATAATATTTAAAGATTCATTAGTAATAGAAATGTCGTAAAAATGCTTTAATCTAGTACAATTAACTTTAAAAGGTTGACCTTGAATTCCATTATAATTTCAACTACTCCACATAAAAATGTTACAATAATAATATATGGACCACTCCATTTGAATCTTAGTTTACCAAAAATTAACTTTAATCTAGAATTATATAATAAAATTTCTTATCCAATAATAAATTCTTTTATCAAAATATTTTTATCCTGAAATATTTTTGTCCTTTCTTTATGAATTTTAGAATTTTTAAAAGCTTTTAATCTTAATTCATCTAAATATTTTAATTGTAATAATTTATGTATATTTGCATCATCAAAAGATAAATTACATGTTTTAACAACCCAATAAGCTTTATACTCTATTTCAACTAGAAGATAAACTTTACTAAAAACATACATCCCTAAATGTGTTTAGTAAATTATTCGACGAGCCCTAAGAACATCATCTAATTTAATCTCCAATCTTTTTCTTTGGGTTGAATAATTTTTTCTAAAATCTTCTTTATATATTTATTATATACTTTAGGTTAACCACTGGTTTGTGGATGATAAAAAAAATATATATATATATATATTTTATGCAAAATTCCATACGTTTTCAATAAAGAAGCTAATGATCTATTACAAAAATGAGTTCCTTGATTACTAGCTATTGCTATTAGAATTCCCACCCTGTAAAATATGTTAGTCTTAAAAAAATTTGTTGGGATAAAGATATTTGATTAACTAAATTATAGGTTTGTATAGTGGTACAAAATATTGTATACTCATAACTTTCTTTATTTAGTCCTGATTTGTTGGAGTAAAATACTATAAGATCATAGTATCTGTATACAAAAATAATATGAATAAAATTATAGAATGAATTCTATGTTTTTCAATTTGGTATCAGAGCTTATAATTTTTTTCTTTTTCTTTCTAAATCCTTGGAGATCTTAACTGGAGAGATGACAAAAAAACTAATTCTATGTGCCTTTAACGTAGGTATCATCCTAAATGAATCCAATTATGACAAATGGTCACAACTAATGGAGATGCACAGAGGAAAAAATTGTCCTACATCCGTGGGAAGGTGAAACCTCCAATAGAGAAAGATGAGGGATATGAAAAATGGTCTGCTGAAAACCAAAAAGTTAAAAGATGGCTACTGATATCCTTGAAGCCAGAAATCATGAAAAGGTATATTCGTTTACTCACTGCCCTTGATATTTGGAATTCTTTGTCAAAGGCGTTTTATGATGGAAGTGATGAGCTACAGGTGTTTGTCCTGAATCAAAGGGCATTCACTGCGAAACAAAATAATAGAACCTTAACTAAATATTATGGGGAGTTGGTTGAGATTTTTAGGGAATTGGACCATCGTGACAAAGTAGTCATGAAGGACCCTGATGATGTGAAGTCATATTAGAAGTCCATTGAAAGATTAAGGGTGCATATATTCCTTGCTGGACTGGATGATGATTTTGAGCAAGTTTGTGGAGAAATCTTGCACAAGGAAGTGACACTTGATTTATAAGAATGCTATGCATTGATCCGGAGAGAGACAATCTGGCGAACAATGTTGAAAACAAAAGATATAATTTCTGATTCCACAACTATGATGACAAAGAAGCAGCTAACAAATCAATACAGCAAATCGAAGCAACCAAAAGATTTTGAAAAAGGTAACTACAAGTGTACTCAGTGTAATAAGGATGGACACACCAAGGAACGATGCTATGAAATCATAGGATATCCCGAGTGGTGGGATCATAGTCGAGCATTGAAGAAGAATTAAAAAAGAAATCCAACTGTTGCTGCTGTAACTGCCATTGACAAAGAGAATGACAAAGGCATGATGCTTGCTACAATCACAGGTAGTGATGATTTCAATGGTAAGGCTTTAATAAGCACATCTACCGTTCTAAATAATGCATGGATAATTGACTCTGCGTGTTCTGATCATGTGACTTTTGATGTTAGACAAATTATAAATCTTAAACCTTTCTCACAAAAAAGTATTTCCACAACCAATGGTAGTAAATCCACTATCATTGGAGAAAAAATTGTCTCTATTTCAAACAATTTGAACCTTGATACTGTCCTTGTTGTTCCTTCTCTTAAATATAACCTATTGTCAGTCTCTCAAATAACCAAAGCTCTTTATGTGTTGTAATTTTTGTGCTCGACTCTTATGTTTTTAAGGACATTCAAACGAGGAAGACGATTGATTGTGGTATTAGGCGAGGAAGGTTGTATTACCTGGACTTGATAGAAAAAGATTCAAAGATACTTGGTCAAGAGCTAGTAACAAAAGGGTCTCAAGAAGTAAGAAAAGGTGAAGATATTTGGTTATGACATAAGCGTCTAGGACATGCATCTTTTGATTATATAAAAAAATTATTTCCAAATGTATTTGACCAAGTAGACACTTCAACTTTTTATTGTGATGTTTGTGAGCTTGCAAAGAGTCACAAAACATATTTTCCTTTAATTTCAAATAAAAGTTTCCTTCCTTTTATGATCATTCACTCTGATGTATGAGGCCCATCTAAGGTTACAACGTTGGGTGACTCAATGTGGTTTGTAACGTTTATTGATGATTGTACTCGAATGACTTGATTATGTTTGATGGAGTCTAAAAGTGAAGTTGGAGGACTATTTCAGAAATTCCACAAAATAATTGAGACCCAGTACAAAGCAAAGTTTAGGTACTGCGTAGTGACAACAGAGGAGAATATATGCAATCAAAACTTCAATATTTTTTAGTAGCCAAAGGAATTGTTCATCAGAGATCTTTTCTAAATACTCCACAACAGAATGGGGTGGCAGAACGAAAGAACCATCATCTATTGGAGGTGGTCCGAGCTGCACTAATTGAAGGTCACATGCCAGCAATATATTGGGGAGAAGCTCTCACATATGCAGTATACACTATCAAACGAATACCGTTCAGGTCTCTTTAGTATAAAACACCTCTTCAATCACTTATAGATGCAGTAGTAAGTCCTAAAATTGTTGAACTAACACATAGAGTTTTTGGTTGTGTTGCTTATGTTCACTTACACAAGCATTAGAGAAGTAAGTTGTCTCCTAGAGTTGAAAGGTGTGTGTTCCTTGGCTATGCGGATCACTAGAAAGGATATCGGTGCTACAATCCACAAACCAAGCAAATGTTTACTACTATAGATGTAGTTTTTCATGAAACCTTGATATATTTTTCCCCCAAGTATGAAATTCAGGGGGAGAATTATGATGAAGTTCAGACTTTTGTTCATCAAAAAATTGATATTGAGGTCAGATTGGAGAAAGAAAGTTACAAAGTTGTATCAGGAGATGATGAAAGTGTGCAACAATGTGATGATCAACAACTACATAATGAGGAAGATTTTGAGCATGTCGAGATCGAAAATTTGCCTGTTGATGCTAATGATATACCACACCAATCGTCCCCTCAAGAACCTAATACAAAAAAAAGAATTCTGCCAGATCGTGTCACTAGAGGTATCCCTAAGTCTACTTATGATCCTGACTTCACCAGTAAGACAAGATACCCAATGAGTAATTATATTTGTAATCAGAATTTGTCTAACTCAAATATCACATTTATAAGTCAATTATTTACTGTATCTATTCCTAATAGTGTGCAGGAAGCTTTAACTGACTCTAGGTGGAAGGATGCTATGAATGAGGAGATGAGATCCTTGCAAAGAAATAAAACATGGAAATTAGTAGATTTTCCAGTTGGAAAGAAACCTGATGCCGATGGGTGTATACTGTGAAATTTAATGCAGATGACACAATTAAGAGATTCAAAGCTAGATTAGTGGCAAAGGGGTGCACACAGGCATATGGAATAGATAACACTGAAACATTTGCTCCTATAGTCAAAATTAGTACAGTTCGAGTATTGTTATCTCTAACTGTAAACCTTGATTGGTCCTTACAACAATTTGACATAAAAAAATGCCTTCTTACATGGGGAATTGTCTAAAGAAGCTTATATGGAGCTACCAGAAGAATGTGGGATCCCGAATACACATAACAAGAAGGTATGCAAGTTGAAGAAGTCATTGTATAAACTAAAACAATCGCCACGAGCATGGTTTGGTAGATTCACCAAGTCAATGCTTGCTTTTGGATATCAATAGAGCAACCAAGATCAAACCTTGTTTCTAAAGAAAAAGGAAGGAAAGATTACAATTCTTATTATCTATGTTGATGACATGATAGTTATGAGAAACGATCTAGAGGAACGTAAGACATTGAAAGAGTACTTGGCAAATGAATTCGAGAAGAAGGATCTTGGTCCTTTGAAGTATTTTCTTGGAATTGAGGTCTCAAGATGAAGGTCAGGTATGCTTCTCTCACAATGAAAGTATGCATTGGATTTACTGAAAGAAACTGGAATGACAACATGCAAACCAATAAATTCTCCAATTGAAGGGGAATTGAAGTTGTGCATTGAAGAAGATCAAACTCCAACTAATAAGGGAAGATATTAGAGACTTGTAGGGAGATTGATATATCTCTCACACACCAGGTCAAATTTAGCTTATGCTCTTAGTGTGGTTAGCCAGTTCATGCACAATCTAGGTGAAAAACACATGGATGCTGTTATACATATTTTAAGGTACATAAAAGCTGCTCCTGAAAAAGGATTTATGTTTAAGAAGAACTCCAACTACAAGGATGTGATGATTTATACTGATGCAGATTGGGCAAGTGCTCTTGATGATAGAAGATGAACCTCTGGATACTTTACATTTGTAGGAGGTAATCTTGTCACATGTAAAAGCAAGAAGCAGAAAGTTGTAGCTAGATCCAGTGCAGAAGCTGAACTTAGAGGAATGGTTCTTGGATTTTGTGAAGATTTGTGGCTCATACTACTTCTCCAGGATTTAGGATATGCACATACACGTCCCATTCAGTAGTATTGTGATAATAAAGCTGCGCGCGACATTTCTCACAACCCTGTCCAACATGATCGGATGAAGCATGTGGAGGTTGATAGATTTTTCATCAAGGAAAATCTTGATAAAAATATTATGGAATTGCCAAATATTCGATCTGAAGATCAGCTGACAGACATTCTTACCAAAGCTGTGACAAGTCAGATTTTTAGGAGATTATTAGACAAATTGGGAATGTATGACATTCATTTACCAACTTGAGGGGGAGTGTTGGGATAAAGATATTTGATTAGCTAAATTATAGGTCTGTATAGTGGTATACAATATTGTATAATCAGAACTTCCTTTATTTAGTCCTAATTTGTTGGAGTAAAATACTATCAGATTATAGTATCTGTCTACAAAAATAATATGAATAATATTAATTTACAACAACTTTAGCATTGTTAGCCCTTGTGGCTTCAACTTTCACTCATTTAGATACATAATCAATAATAAGTAAAATATTATTAAATACAAAAGATGAAGAAAAAATGACCCTTGTACATCAAATAATTCACTAAATAATAAAGGTTGATGAGATATTTGATGCATTTTTGATATATTATCACCTATTTTTTGACATATTTCACAAGATTTACAACATTTGTAAAAAATCTTTAAATATTGTCGGCCAATAAAAACTTGCATCAAGATTTTTCTTTGTAGTCCTTCGAGGACCTAAATTCCCTCCAACAAAGGAATATTGACAAAAAATTAAAACGAAATTAATTTCATCGTTAGAAATGCATCACATAACCAAATCCTATGCAAACATAAAGAAGGACTTATATTTGAAATATCATCTAAAGTCCAACCGATTGTCTTTTTATTTTTCTTAATTACCTAAATTAATTTTGAAAGTGATACTAGCAAAGATCTTAGTGATTTGATGAAGTCAAAGATAAAGTCAAAGGTCAACTCTGCAACAGTCAAGCAAGTCACTCGGAAGAATGGAGCTCGAAGACTTAGTGTGTCTTAACGAAAGCTTAGGTAAAACCACTTTACCTTTTTCCACCGCATGAAGCTCCTTCACTCAATTTGCAAAATGCCTCAAAAATAGTTTTAAACAAATCAAACAAAAGCATTTTGACAAAGAACTTTCTTAACAATGTTTTTAACTGATATAGTTTTAAAAGAAACAATTAAAATCACTTAGAATGCGTAAAGAAGTGTTTTTACAGTATTTTAATCGATACAAACTTCTTTTAAATCGATTAAAACCCTTTATGACCGATTAGAATTCGAATATGACAGTCGGAATGAAATATAATCGATCAGACTTTAAAAATGAGCAATCAGATTTATTTTAATCGATTAAAACACGTTTTAATCGATTAAAACCACTTTGAAGTCAGGATGATCGATCAGAATGAAATTATGACCGATCGAGTTGGTTATGATCGATCAAAATTGAATTATGACCGATCAGACTTATTTCAATCGATTAAAACGAACTTTCAATCGATTAAAAAGACTTGAAAATTTATGTGCAGATTTTCAATCGATTAAAACGACTTTATATCAGCTAAAATAACTTGGAAAGTTTTATAAGAAGGTTTTTAAGCAAATCAATCGATTAATACGCGAATCAATCGATTGAATTACTCTTTGAAAATGTTTGTAAAATGTTTTAACCGATAAAAACGTGGTCAGTATCGGCTAAAACAATTTTGTTAAAGAACAAGAACGCATTAATGGGTTGAAAGGACTTTTAACAGATTATAACGGCTATTTCAACAGATTAAAACAAACTTTCAACAGATTAATTAATGCGACTTTTTCGAAAACTCTTTTAAAAACAGAATTGCTTGGAACTTTTATCATATCAGCTTTTCATACAAACTATGCAATAAATTCAAGCAATCGTTAAGCATCCTTTTCCAAGAAACATTCGTGAATCGCTTTGTGAACTTCTTTTGAAATCTTTCTTGAGGCACTTTTGCATTCTTTGAAGGAGGAACTTACAAGTGGATAAGCGTAATCCGGTTTGAGCTTTCTAAGTTTCTTCTTTTCAATTGCTTTTCATTTCTTTGTATTGTGTTGTACCTGGAATTTGGGTACAAGTTTTCTGCAGTTGGTAGGTGGTTGTAGAAGTTTCCAAGAACTGGAATTTGGTTCTTGGTGGAGAGGTTGAGTACGAGAACTGGAATTTGGTTCTTGTACTCGTGTGGTGCCTGGAATTTGGGTACTGGGTTCTCTGCTGGCTGGAATTTGGTTGCGAGAGGTTTCCAAGAACTGGAATTTGGTTCTTGGTGGAAAGGTTGAGTGCAAGAACTGGAAGTTGGTTCTTGTGTTAGAGTAGGTGTAAGATTGTTGAGTCCGTAAAACATCTATTCTAGTGGAACCCAGCTGGAATTTGGTCGAGACTCGGACGTAGCCCTGGTATTGGGTGAACCAAGTATAAAATTACCGGTGAAATCTTTCCTAACCTTTCTCTCTTTAATTTCAGTTGCTGCGCTTGTATTGTTTAATTGCTTTGTGATTCGTGAATTGATTAGTAAACTTAATTTTTGAATTAGATAATCTGTTTATTGCGAAAAACTTTCAAAAATCAATTCACCCCCTCTTGATTTAAAACTACTTTTCTAACAAATTTATTTTCTTGTTCAATATTTAACAAATTAAAAATAATATTAGAAAAGAAAAACATTATCTCTTAACAATAGATTCTTTAAATTAGAATACAAATACTCTAAATTAGTAAAACAATGATTTAATTTAAGCTCTTTTAAAAAAAAAGAATTTTCTTGACATTTTAATTTTTTTCTTTTATGACTCTTTTTCGCTAAGCATAGCCAAATTCGCTCGATCATTCCTCTTATTTTTGAATTTTTATAATTTTGAAGCTTTTCCATTAAGCAAATTCAACTTTGGTTCAACACCAACTAATTGGGTTGGATGTTGTGCCAAATATTCACTAATCAACCTTTGCTCAGCACTTATATAAACTTTTCCTCACTTCTAGTAGTTTTTGCATAATTTTTGCTTAGCGTAATTTTTCACTAGAGCTCCTGGATGTTGTTTCATTGAGCGAATTAAACTTTCACTTAGCAACTTTGAACATAGCTGAGAAAATTTAGCTGCCACGAGTGTCAACAAAATTTTTAAATAATTTTTCATCAAACATAATGTTATTTTTAAAATTTATTAGTTTGAAATTGTTAATGAAGAATTATTTTTGATGATGCCCCGATATCTAGGTAGTTATGTGTGAGTAGTTTTTGTTAAAACCAATTGATTTAATCCATGTTTAAAATAAAAAAGATAAAAAGATAAAACAACTAATCAATCATGTTAAAATTGAATCAATTAAATATGTATTAATAAATTATATTAGCACTTAATAGATTATATGACTCAAATTCATATTTTAATATTATGCGCTAATAATCGAACTTAATCGATTATGTGACTACATCTCATGTTTTGATACCATGCGCTAATAATCGATTAAAACTTCTTTTAATCAGTTAAAATGTGCTTTACTATTTTCCAGATTTATTTTAACTGATGCGACGATGTTTTAATCAATTAAAATAGTTACACAAAAATTCTCTAAGTTATTTTAATCTATTGATTTGTGGTTTAATCGATTGTAATTCTGCCAAACATTTTCTCAAAACTTCATAAGTGATTTTAACTGATGAAAGCCTGATTTAATCGATTAAAATATTTGACAAAAATTTTCTTAAGTTATTTTAATCGATTAATTCAATATTGCATCAATTAAAATTTTGGCAAAACACTTTTCAAAACATTTCTAGTGATTTTAATCGATAAATTTGAAATTACATCGATTAAAATACTGATAGAACACTTCTCAAAACATTTCAAGTGATTTTAATTGATTAATTCGAAGTTACATCGATTAAAATACTCGATGTAATACTTTTCAAAACATTTCGAGTGATTTTATTTGATTAATTCGAAGTTATATCGGTTAAAATACTTGATAGAAGGTTTTCAAATACTTCTTTAATAAAGATAATCGATTAATTCGAATGTGTATCGATTAAAACAGATGACGATAAATGCTTTAAGTAGTTTTAATCGATTGTTTCAAAAATATATCAATTAAAACTCGTCAATAATGTTCCTAGCTGATTTTAATCGATTAATCTTTAAATATATCAATTAAATCTTTAGTCTTAAGAATATATTAATCAATTAAACTAGTTTTTAACGATTAAAACGCTTAGAGGTATTTTTAAATTCTTTAAATGATGAACTCTCATGCAGTGAGAGAATAATGAATGATTACTGCCTATTAATATTGATGCAGATTCATTAATCACTCTACCCTTTAACCTAAGGAGCTTTTGACTTCATCAAATCTTCAAGATCTTCATTCTATCATAAGGTTCAATAAGATCTTCATTACTTTCAGTCTCCCCCTATTTGATGAAGACAAACACCTCTTTTGAATCTCTTTGAGAGATCTTGATCTGCAAAAGAAATCACTTGGATATACAGACTATTAGTGAGTATTCATTATTAATTTCTCCTCCTTTGACTTCATCAAAAATAGGGAAAGAAGGTATGTAACAAACATATGCATAATATTTCAAGATTTTACAGATCATAAACCAGAGAAAAAGTACAAGTCCTGAGAAACAATGAGTATGACAAGAATATAATCGATTAAAAACAGAACAAAATCGATTAATTTTGAACTTGTTAATGATTTTAAGTGATACAAATCATGTTTTAATTGATTAAAATAGGAATGACATATGTATACTGAAAATATGAGAACATTTAATCAATTAAATCGAGAATTAATCGATTAAATTAGTACAAACAGTCTCATTATAAATGAAATTAATCGATTAAAGCTATTTTATATCAATTAAAATGATCAGAATATGTGAATTATGTAATGTTTGATGCATCTAGAATTCCCAATTCAGTTTTGATTTTATAAAAGTGATCACGAACAAGAGGTTTTGTGAATATATTTGCTAATTGTTTTTTAGTTTCTATGAAAAAGATTTCACAATCACCTTTTAAAATATGATCTCTAATGAAATGATGTCTAATCTCAATATGTTTTGTTCTAGAATGCTGAATTGGATTCTTTGTTAATATGATGACACTAGTATTATCACATAGAAGAGGAATTTTACTAAGACTTAAACCATAGTCTTCAAGCTGTTGTTTGAGCCATAAAGATTGAGCACAATAGCTTTCAGCTTTCAACAATAATGTACTCGACCTCAGCTGTAAAAAGTGCAACGCATGATTGCTTTTTACTATGCCATGAAATTAGACTGCTTCCAAGGAGATGACAGGTGCCACTAGTGCTTTTTCTATCAAGCTTACACCCTGCAAAGTCTGAGGCAGAATAACCAATTTGATTTAGTTTAGACTCACCAGGATACCACAAACCAACATTCAATGTTCCTTTGAGATATTTGAGAATCCTCTTTGCAACAGTGAAATGGGATTCTTTTGGTGTAGACTGAAACCTGGCACAGAAACAAACACTAAACATAATGTCAGGTCTGCTTGTCGTAAGGTATAGTAAAGACCCAATAAGCCCTCTATATTTTGTTTGATCTATTGGCTTCCCTTTTTCATCTGCATCAAGATAGCAGTTAGTTGACATTAGTGTGGATGCCTCTTTGCAATGCTCCATTTCAAATTTCTTTAGGAGATTTGTGCAGTATTTTCCTTGATGAAGAAAGCACCCTTCATGAAGTTGTTTGACTTGTAATCCAAGGAAGTAATTAAGCTCCCCCATCATGGACATTTCAAATTCTCCCTGCATATCATTGCCTTGGGGCTTGATTTAGACGATACAATGCTTTCTTTAGTTTGTAGACAAACTCTGGATGAATATGGTCTTCAAATTCAGGGAGCTGGGCAACAAAAGCCTCTTCATTCAAATAGCCATTTAAGAAGGCGCTTTTGACATCATTTGGTATAACTTGAAATTCTTCATTGAGGCATAAGCAAGTAAAAGCCTAAAAACTTCTAATCTAGCAACAGGAGCATATGTTTCATCAAAATCAAACCCTTCTTGTTGATTATATCCTTTAGCAACTAATCTTGCTTTGTTTCTTGTAATAATACCATTTTCACCCAATTTATTTCTAAAAACCCGTTTAGTTCCAACAATATTTACATCATTTGGCTTTGGAATTAATTCCCATACATTATTCCTTATGAATTGGTTTAATTCTTCATGCATTGCATTAATCTAGTTGTTATCTTTTAATGCATCAGATATGAATTTTGGTTCAATTTGAGATACAAATGCCATGTGATTACAAAATTTATTTAAATATCTTCGAGTAGAAACTCCCTGTTTTATTTCTCCAATGATGTTATCCATTGAAAGATTTCTTGGAGCCTTCCATTCTTTCGGCAACTGTTCTTCAGATTCTTCAATAGACTCTTCCTGTTTCTGAAAAGTAGTCGATTCTGGCAGTTTTAACTGATACATCTTATTAGTTAAAAGATCACCCTCTATACTGTAAATTGAGTTTTTCTGCATATCTGGATTAGTTTCATCAAATACAACATGAACTGATTCTTCTATTATTTTTAGTCTTTTATTGAAGATTCTATAGGCATGGCTATTTAATGAATAACCCAAGAAAATACCTTTCATCTTATTTGGATTCAAATTTTCCAAGATTTTCCTTTCCATTATTTAAAACAAAGACCTTACATCCAAACACTCTAAAGTAGTTTATATTAGGCTTTTTGCCTTTATATAATTCATAGGGAGTTTTTTTAAGAAATGATCTAATTAAAATATGGTTTAAAACATGACAAGCAGTATTCACGATATCAGCCCAAAAATATTTTGGTAAATATTTTTCATTAAGCATTGTCCTAGCTAACTCTTCAAGGGAACAATTTTTTCTTTCAACTACACCATTCTGTTGAGGAGTTCTAGGAGCAGAAAAATTGTGCTTAATCCCATATTTTTCACAAACTCTATCAAAATTTTCATTTGAAAATTCTCCCCCATGATCACTTTGAATATTTGAAATGAAATAGCCTTTTTTCATTTTGAATCTGTTTAGCAAACTTTTTAAAAGCATGGAAAGTATCGAATTTCAATTTTAAAAAGATTGTCTAGGTAAATCTTAAGAAATCATCTATAATAACCAATGCATATAGATTCCCACCTAAAGTTATAGATCTTGAAGGACCAAAGAGATCCATATGCAAAAGTTCAAGAGGTCTTGAAGTTAAAACAATATTTTTCTGCGAAAAAGAACTTTTTGTTTGCTTGCTCTTTTGACATGTATCACATACTTTGTCTTTCACAAACTTTAGTTTAGGTAGATCTACTACAAGATCATTGGAAATCAATTTGTTAAGATGATGCATATGAATATGTGCTAATCTTCTATGCCATAACCAAGAATCATTTTCTTTGGCAATTAGATAGCAGTTATTGGCAAAATTAGTATTTAACATGTAAATGTTGTTTATTCTCTTACCAGTGATCAATACTTTATTTGAGCCTGATCTTAGTATTTGACATTGTTTTGGTTCAAAGATAACTTTGTGACCTTTGTCACACAGCTGACTGATACTGATCAAATTATGTTTCAATCCTTCAACATACAGTACAATGTTAATGATACCTGATTCTGTACATTTGATATCACCAATTCCAAGGATTCTTCCCTTGTTGTTATCTCCATAGATGACAATACCACCATTTTTGAGTTTTAGACTGTGAAACTTTGAGATATCCCCTGCCCTTGTTGTTTTTGAAAAAGAAATCAGTATAGTTGCGATACTAATCGATTAAAGAGAGAAATAATCGATTAATTTTGTACTGAAATGATTTGGAGAAATGATAACAAAATATTAATTGATTAAAACGAGAAAAAATCGACTAATTTTGAATCAAATAATGAATTTAACTGATGTTTATAATTTTTAATCGATTAAAATAGATATCTGAAATATTGGTTGCAAACCGAGAGCTTTTAATCGATTAATTTGATGAATAATCGATTAAAACTGTACGGACAATTTTTCAGAATTTCTTTGTAAGTGAATTTAATCGATTAAAAATTGTTTAATATCAATTAAAACAATCAGTTCATGAGATTGTTCCATGTTCCTCATATCCAAAATATTTATTTGTTGACCAGGTACCAATAGATCTCCAGATTTCTGTTCCTGCAAAAAAAAAAAAAAATAGCACAATCTGGTACCCTTTTTTAAGATAATAGGGTCCTATCAAGTTATTTGAAATGATTTCTTGGGAATCCACTTCATTCTTCCTTTTGGTACTGCATATTTCTTGATTTTGCAGAATTTTACAGAATGATCTCTTTTCATACAATAGAAACATGTAGTAAATAGTGATGTGTTAGGTTTTCTATATGAAAAGTAATTTTTGACAGCTCTAGGTTTCTTTCCAACAAACGGTATGAAACCAATACCAGCACAATCAATAACTAATTTTTGAGAATCAAGAAGAACATCAAGATAGACTTTACCTTGTGCAAGTTTAGAGGTAGTTTTTATTAAGTGTACAATTTTCTTTTGCAATTCAGGACAATTTTCACACATCTTTTGATCTATACATGTGCAATCAGAATTGTTATCAATCATTTTCAAATATTCAGCATCAGTTTCTTCATCAAGAATTTTCTTTTCAAGAAGAATGATTTTTTTTTTCTAACTGGTTGTTTATATTTTTTAACCTTTTGTTTTCTTTTTCTAATCTTTTTGCTACTTCATGCATTTCATTAAAAGCATCTTGTAATGAGCTGTAATGTATAGAATTAATAGAAAAATTAGAGCTTACACTGGTGGTTAGAGAATTCAGATTAGCCATCAAACATATATCTTCAGTTTCTTCATAATTCACCTCAAGAACTTCCCACATTTGTTTGGCAGATTGACAATGGGATACCCTGAAAAATTCATCCATGTTAAGAGCAGATGTAATTATATTCTTAGCAGTGTAATCACTTTGAACTTTTCTCTTTTATTCATCATTTAAGTTGGACCATTCTTTTTCTATAATTAGTGGACCATTTACAATTATATCCCAAACATTTCTATCAATAGATTCAATAAAGATCTTTATCCTGATCTTCCAAAATGGATAATCTGTACCACAAAATAGTGGAGATCTGTTTATAGAAACACCCTCAGAAAAAGGTAATTTGTTTTCAGCCATTGAAAAAATTTGGATTGAAAGTCTTGAGTGATTTTCAAGACTCTGTTCTGATACCAATTGTTAGAAATGTAAGCTGAGATCAAGAGGGGGGGGGGGAGTGAATTGATCTTTGAAAGTTTTTCGCACTTTTAAGAATAAAAATTATCTATTTCAAAGATTATGAATTTTGATCAAGTTTTGAACCAAGAAAAATAAGCAATTCTATGTAAGGCACAAGCAGAATAAAAGAGAGTAAAGGTTTAAAGAAAGACACACAAGATTTATACTGGTTCACCCAAACCATAGAGCTACGTCCAGTTCTCAACCAAATTACAGTTGAGTTCCACTAGATTGATTATGTTTTTTATTACGAACCCGAATCACAAAACACCCAATCCACACCAAGAACCAAATTCCAGTTCTTGCACCAAACCTTCACCAAGAACCAAGTTCCAGTTCTTGAACCAACCTGCAGCCAAATTGCAGTTACAAACCAGTGCCCAACACTTCCAGACACCTACAATACAGTAAAGAATTGAAAAGAACAAAGAGAAGAAACTAGAATAATCAAACCCGGATTCTGCAGCTCTTGTAAAATGAGTTTCTTCACAAGTAAGAATGTAAAAATGCCTCAAGAAAGAACTTTGAAAAACTCCACAAAAACTCGCACACTTCTTTCTTGAAAAACTCTCTATTGATTGTTTGTTTGATTACTCAAAGGTGTGTTTTAAAACGCTAACGCAATCCTGCTTATGTAGAGTCATTTTCCAACTAACTGGTTTAATTAATCAATTAAAACTTTCTTTTAATCAATTATTATTTCTTGATTAATCGATTTAAAACTTCTTTTAATCAGTTAAAATGTGCTTTACCATTTTCTAGATTTATTTTAACTGATGCGACGATGTTTTAATCGATTAAAATAGTTATACAAAAATTCTCTAAGTTATTTTAATCGATTATAATTCTATCAAACATTTTCTCAAAACTTCATAAGTGATTTTAACTGATGAAAGTCTGATTTAATCGATTAAAAAATTTGACAAAAATTTCCTTAAGTTGTTTTAATTGATTAATTCGATATTACATCGATTAAAATTCTGGCAGAACACTTTTCAAAACATCTCAAGTGATTTTAATCGATTAATTCAAAGTTACATCGATTAAAATACTGACAGAACACTTTTCAAAACATTTCAAGTGATTTTAATCGATTAATTCAAAGTTACATCGATTAAAATACTGACAGAACACTTTTCAAAACATTTCAAGTGATTTTAATTGATTAATTCGAAGTTATATCAGTTAAAATACTGACAAAAGGTTTTCAAATATTTCTTTAATAAAAATAATCAATTAATTCGAATGTGTATCGATTAAAACAGTGACAGTAAATGCTCAAAGTGGTTTTAAACGATTGTTTCAAAATTACATCAGCTAAAACTTTGTCATGAATGTTCCTAGCTAATTTTAATCGATTAATCTTTAAATATATCAATTAAATCTTTAATCTCTAAATACATCAGCTAAAATGAATGACTGCATTCCAATGATCTTCACATGGGGAATTAAGAAATTGGCTTACCACACTGATTGCAAAGGACATGTCAGGATGAGTAACTGTAAGATAATTCAATTTTCCAACCAATCTTCTATACTGCTCAGGATCAGGTAAAAGCTCTCCCTGATTTGGTAGAAGTTTAGTATTGGGATCCATGGGTGTATCAACAGACTTTGAACTCATCAACCCAGTTTCCTACAAAATATCCATGGCATACTTCCTCTGAGATATAACAATACCATCATTGGACTGTGCCACCTCAATATGAAAGTGATGAAGATCTTATTGAATTACTTTAGCAAAGATCTTGTTGATTTGATGAAGTAAAAAATGAAGTCAAAGGCTACTTTGCTGTAGTCAAAGGTCACTTAGATAAAAGGGTAGAGTGATTAGTTGTCTGCATCTTTATTTAGGTATAATCATTTTTATCTCTCTGCTGCATGAGGTTTTCTTCATTTAAAAGATTTTGCAAATGCCTCTAAAACGTGTTTAAACTGTTAAAAACAAAGTATTTTGTTAAAAGGTTTTTGAAGTAACTATTTTAACTAATAGTATATGAGCTTTATCAACTAAAATGTTCTTAACACTTTTGTAACATGTTTTTAACTGATATGTTTTCGAAATAATCGATTGTTTTCATTAGAAGGAATTTTGAAAACCTTCTGCCAGTATTTTAACTGATATAGAATTGATATAATCGATTCAAATGACTTAGTATATTTTGAAAAGTGTTCTGGAAGAATTTTAATCAATACAAACTCAAAATAATTGATTAAAATAACTTGAAACATTTTGAAAGTTGTTCTGGCAGTATTTTAATCGATTAAAACAAGCTTGCTATCAGTTAAAATAACTTAGAAAGTTTTATGAAATCTTTTGGTAGAATTCTAATCGATTAAAATGCGTTTCAATCGATTAAAATAACTAAGTGAACTTTTTCCAAAGTGTTTTAATCGATTAAAACAGATTGTTATCAGTTAAAATCACTTAGAAAAATTTATGAGAATGTTTAGCAGTATTTTAATCGATTGAAAGACGAAACAATCGATTAAAACAATTTGAAAGATTTTTTACAAATATTTTTAATTGATATAAACGTTGTCGTATCAATTAAAACAAATCTGGAAAATAATCAAGAACATTTTAATAGATTAAAAGAAGTTTTAACAGATTAAAACAAGACTTTTAACAGATTAAAAGATTATTTTAACAGATTAAATAAACCAGTAGTTTGGAAAATCTTCTATAAAAACAGAATTGCTTGAACCTTTTTGAAACACACCTTTTGACAATCAATCAAGCAATAATAAGTGCTACTTTCAAGAGAGAATCGCGCTAGTTTTGTGAAGTTCTTAGAAGTTCTTTCTTGAGGCAATATTTGCATTCTTTTGGAGAAGAAACTCATTTTGTAGAGCTGCATAAACCTGGTTTGGGTGTTCTAGTTTCTTCTCTTTGTTACTTTACTTTTCTTTTCTTTATTGTGAGTGCCTGGAAGTGTGGGCACTGTTTTTTGTGGCTGAAATTTGGTTGCAGGGTTGGTCAAGAATTGAAAATTGGTTCTTGGTGAAGGGTTAGGTGCAAGGACTGGAATTTTGGTTCTTGTGGTAGATTGAGTGTGGGATTGAAGTTGTAATCTGTAAAACGTTCAATCTAGTGGAAACCAGCTGGAATTTGGCTGGAAACTGGACGTAACCCTGGGATTGGGTGAACCAGTATAAATCTTGGTTGTATCTTTCTAAACCTTTCTCTCTTTAATTCTGTCACTGCCTTTACTTTGATTGTTTGTTGTGTTTGATTCAAGAACTGATCAGAATACTTAATCTTTGAAATAGATAATCTGTAAATCTCGAAAATATTTCAAAGATCAATTCACGCCCCCTCTTGATCTCAACCTACATTTCTAACAATTGGTATCAAGAGCAAGGGTCTTGAAAAATACTCAAGGCTTTCGGTCCAAATCTTTAATGGCTGAAAACAAATGACCTTTTTCTGAGGGAGCTTCTATTAATAGACCTCCACCGTTTTGTGGTACAGATTATCCATTTTGGAAGATTAGGATGAAGATCTTTATTGAATCTATTGATAGGAATGTTTGGGATGTAATTGCTAATGGTCCATTAATTATAGAAAAATAATGGTCTAGTTTAAATGATGAAGAAAAGAAAAAAGTTCAAAGTGATTGTACTGCTAAAAACATAATTACTTCTGCACTAAATATGGATGAGTTTTTCAGGGTCTCCCAATGCAAATCTGCCAAGGAAATGTGGGAAGTTCTTGAGGTTACTCATGAGGGAACAACTGATGTAAAGAGAGCCAGAAAGCATACTCTCATAAGAGAATATGAGTTGTTTAAAATGCAAACTGGAGAAAGTATTGCAGATGTGCAGAAGCGCTTCACTCATATCATCAATCATCTAATGGGCTTAGGTAAAACATTTGATAAAGAAGAATTAAATATTAAAGTTTTAAAATGTCTTGACAGGTCATGGCAGCCTAAGGTCACAACAATCTCAAAATCAAAAGATTTATCCGTCATGACAACAACCTCCTTATTTGGCAAACTCAGAGAACATGAAATGGAAATTAACAGATTCAATGAGCAAGAAGTCTCTAAGAAAAAAGGTAGAAGCATAACACTCAAAGTTGAAGAAAGAAATCAAGAAACTGCAAAAAGAAAATGATAGGCTAAAAGGCATGAATAATTGGTTAGTAAATAGAGTTTATTCTCTTGAAAAGAAAATTCTTGAAGATGAAATTGATATTGATTTCTTAAAATTGATCCATGATAATTCTGATTGTGTATGTAATAAACCATGTAATAAATGTTCAGAATTACAAAAGAATATTGATTTTTTATCACAAACTGTTTCAAAGTTTACACAAGGTCAAGCTAATCTTGATGTTCTTCTTGGGTCACAAAAACTTATTTTTGACAAATCTGGCATTGGATTTACATCTAGAAAGAAATTCAGAAAAACAAATATAAACAGGAAACCATACTCATCATCTGTAATTAAATGCTTTTACTGTATGAAAAAAGGTCATTCTGTGAAATTCTGTAGAATAAAAAAGTATGCTATTCCTAGAGGTAGAATGAAGTGGATTCCCAAAAATTCATTTCAAATAACCTGATTGGACCCAGAAATTATAAAAAGGGTACCAGAAATATGCTAAATCTGTTTTGCAGGAACAAAATCTGGAAGTCCCTTGGTGTTCAAAACAGAAAATTCGATTCTGGTTTCATAAACTGAATGTTTTAATTGACACAAAACAGTTTTAATCGATTGAATTCACTTACAGAGAACACTAGAAAATTTGGCCATACAGTTTTAATCGATTAAAATACGAATTAATCAATTAAAATGCTCGTATGATTTCTAATTTAGCTGTTTTAATCGATTAAAAGAGATTTATATCAGTTAAAACCACTGAAAGGTCAAATTTAATCGATTCTTCTTCGTTTTAATCGATTAAAATTCTGTTATCATTTTATTAAATTCTTCCAGTACAGAAGTAATCGATTCTTTTATGTATTAATCGATTATTTCACTGTTACATTTTCAAACCTAATATTAAAGATCAAATTAATAGGTTAATTTATTGATTAATCGATTAATTTGTTCCTGAAAATTATTTTAATAACAGTCAATTGAAAATTGGTCAGCAAATCAAAGTCAAAATTCCAAGTTTTTGTGTTAATCAAAATCTGCATAATACATTTTATATATTCTTTGACCAAGTCAAACACCTTTCCAAGAACACTTTAGCTGATGTACCCACTGTCTAGAAACCTGCGCTTCTGCTTTCAGTAAGGGGACATGTGCAATTAAAGCTGTTTCTTTGCAGGTTCTGTCAAATTGGACTGCAATTCACAAAATTTGAAATCCGTAACTCTTCATCTTGCACATTTGAAGTCCATCATTCTCATTCTTCATTTTCTGGTTCAAATTCCTTCTCTCTTCTCTCTTGTACTCACGTATCAAAACTCCTCTCTAAAATGCACAACAAGATGCTTAGGAGATCAAAATCAAGAAAGAAGCATAAAGGAGAATCTTCCTCTGCTACCAATCCTGGTGGTCATTTGGAAGCATGGTTTGATGGTGATATTGGAAGAATGAACACCTTCATTGCTGAGTTCAGTCAGAAGCAGATTGTTATTCCCAAGTTTATCAAATTCAAGTGGGTTAATGAAGAAGGATTTACTGCTTTGAGAAGAAAACTGAAAAGTCAAAAACTAAGAACCTTCATGGAGTTTATTGGGAATATTCAACCTGATTTGGTTCGGGTCTTTTATTCAAATTTAACGGTGAATGGTTCAACAATCAGATCTCAGGTGAAGGGAGTTAATATGGAAATTACTCCTTCTGTTTGGGAACAAGTTGCTGGTCTCAGGGATAGTGGTGTCAAAGTATCCAGAGGGAACATCTCTGAAATACCTGACTTCAACAAAATTCAATTTTTCAGGTCTTGTCTTAAGGATCCAAATGATTCGGTAAGAATTTTAAATGTTGGAAAACTATTACTTGAACATAGGCTGTTAGCTTTCATTGTGGCATGGATGCTTACTCCAAGAGGGAGTAATCATGCTATACTTAATGAGGGAGATCTTGCTCTCATGTACTGCATCTCTAATAATATTCTGGTAAATTGGGTTTATGTGATTGAAGATCACATGTTGAAAGCAAAAAGGTTAGCGGATTACAAACTGCCGTATACCATGTTGATTAACAATTTCTTTAGATATTTTAAAGTTGATCTTACAGGAGAAAGTGTAGAGACTCCTAAAGCATCAAATGAAATTGATGACTCCACTTTGAGAAAAATGGGGTATATCAAAATTGATGATGAATGGATTTCAAAAGTTGATGCTGAAATGTTTGAAGATGAGGATGAAGATGAAGAAGAAGCTGAACAAATTCCTTCTCCTCCAGTTGCTGAAGTTCCCGAGTTCACTGGTGGGGAGGCATCATATGAGAACATGGAGATAATTCCTTACATGGAACAACCTAACCGTGGGACTCCTCTGTCTCAATTTGAAAGGTCTATGCTTTCTCAAATGGCCACAATGCAGGAAAACCATATGCAAATGACCTATCAACACTTCCAGCAGACCAACAATCAGTTCACAAACCTTGGAAACCAGATTGCTGATATTTACACCAAACTGGAAGATATGCAGCTCAATCAAGGGAATTGGGATGATTGAGTTTTTGGACAAAAAGGGTCCCTTCCTATCCTTTCCTTATATCATATTTCTTTTGCTGTTAATTTTCATTTTTGGACTGTAATATTAACTGGTTTTAAACCAGGAACAATCTTTTAACTTTGCTCAATATGATGTAGGTTTTAATTTGAACTAAGAGAGCCTAGATAGAATCAAACATACTTTTCTGATAATTTTAGCTGATACAAAATAGATTCAATCGATTAAATCAATTAAAAGAAACACTTACATAGGAAATTCGCATCAAAATAATCGATTAATTAGCGTATCAATCGATTAAAATCTGTATGTCATGTATTTGTATCAACTAAAACTAGTTTACATCAGTTAAATCAACTAGATAAAATACTATTCTGATTTTGATGGATCTATTGGTTAAAACTTAATCAATCTAGTTGATATTATCTTAAAACATTTTCCTAATAATCGATTTTACAAAATCTGAACTGAATTAGGCATATTAGATACATCAAACAAACACTCACTACAAGAAATTTTAATATTACCGACGGTCAAAATCCGTCGATAATTACCGACGGATATATCCGTCGCTAAATGTTTTATGAAATTACCGACAGACAGGAATCCGTCGGTAATATTTTTATTATTTATTAAATATTTTACTTATATAATACCCTTCCCTTTATATTTTTATTATTTATTATTAATTATTTTCCCCTATTACATTTTTAAAACCTTTAATTATTATTAGATTAAGAGAATTGTTATTGACGGATTGTACCTTAGAGTTAGAGGTCGATACTCCAACCACTAAGCTACCAGAATTTTTTGATAATAATTTACAAATAAATTATTTATATATTTATATATTTATATATTTATATAGTTATATATTTATTTTTTAAAATTATTTAATTTAAGAAATTATTATAAATTAATCTAATTATGATTAAATTAAATTATTAAATAAAAAATATTTAATTTTTTAATTAGGTGAATATTTACTAATTGTTAATTTACCGACGAAAATATCCGTCGGTAATTTACGGATGAATTTACCGACGGATATATCCATCGGTAAATTCATCTGTAAATTATCGACAGATTTACCGACGGATATCGTCGGTAAATTCATCTGTAAATTACCAATGAATTTATCGATGGATATATCCGTCAGTAACTAATTATTATTTTACCGACGGATATATCCGTCGGTAAAATCAAATTCCACAAATATTTTATATCCGTCGGTAATTTCCGTTGGTAATAATTATTTTCCGACGGATTTAAATCCGTCGGTAAATATCTTTCGGTAATACACGATTTTCTTGTAGTGACTTAGTTTTCAAAACGGATTGTTTTAATCGATAAAATCAAATTTCAATCGATTAAAAGCACTTATACAAAATTTTTCTTACTGTTTTAATCGATTAAATGTCGATTTAATCGATTAAATGAACTTAAGTTTCTTACTTTCTAAATTCATCATTGTTTTAATCGATTAAAACAATATTTTAATCGATTAAAATAAGTAACAAGATCATTTTAATCGATTTTGTCCTGTTTTTAATCGATTATTACTCTAGAAAGAAAAATTAAAGGCTTTAGTTAATGGCTGTTCTTGTAACATGCTACTAAAGCATGGTTCCCTTATCTTTGCACGTGTTAATTGTATTCATTACAAACGTGTTAATGAAGATAAGTTTGAATCAACTTTGATTGATCTTTATATGAGTAAAGTATCTTGTTCAAATTTTTTACTGTTTTCAAAAATTAAAATTTTGATACATATCATGCATAATATTTGTTTTGTTCATTTGTTTCCTATATTTGATGAAGTCAAAAGGGGGAGAAATAATTGCTTTGCTTTTAATATTGATTTTCCTTATTTAGGGGGAGTAGCAATATAGGGGGAGAAATGGAAACATGATTAATTTTTGAATACTCACTAATCTATATATTCAAGTGAATGTTTCTGCAGAGATATTATTCAAAGAGGTATTTGTCTTCATCAAATAGGGGGAGACTGAAAGTGATGAAGATCTTATTGAATTACTTTAGCAAAGATCTTGTTGATTTGATGAAGTCAAAAATGAAGTCAAAGGCTCCTTTGTTGCAGTCAAAGGTCACTTAGATAAAAGGGTAGAGTGATTAGTGTGTCTGCATCTTTATTTAGGTATAATCATTTTTATCTCTCTACTGCATGAGGTTTTCTTCATTTAAAAGATTTTGCAAATGCCTCTAAAACGTGTTTAAAAGGTTAAAAATAAAGTATTTTGTTAAAGGGGTTTTGAAGTAACTATTTTAACTAATAGAATATGAGCTTTATCAACTAAAATGTTCTTAACACTTTTATAACAGGTTTTTAACTGATATGTTTTCGAAATAATCGATTGTTTTCATTAGAAGGAATTTGGAAAACCTTCTGCCAGTATTTTAACTGATATAGAATTGATATAATCGATTCAAATGACTTAGTATATTTTGAAAAGTGTTCTGGCAGAATTTTAATCAATACAAACTCAAAATAATCGATTAAAATAACTTGAAACATTTTGAAAGTTGTTCTGTCAGTATTTTAATTGATTAAAACAAGCTTGCTATCAGTTAAAATAACTTAGAAAGTTTTATGAAATCTTTTGGCAGAATTCTAATCGATTAAAATGCATTTCAATCGATTAAAATAACTAAGTGAACTTTTTCCAAAGTGTTTTAATCGATTAAAACAGATTGTTATTAGTTAAAATCACTTAGAAAAATTTATGAGAATGTTTAGCAGTATTTTAATCGATTGAAAGACGAAAAAATCGATTAAAACAATTTGGAAGATTTTTTACAAATAGTTTTAATTGATATAAATGTTGTCGTATCAGTTAAAACAAATCTGGAAAATAATCAAGAACATTTTAATAGATTAAAAGAAGTTCTAACAGATTAAAACAAGACTTTTAACATATTAAAAGATTATTTTAACAGATTAAATAAACCAGCAGTTTGGAAAATCTTCTATAAAGACAGAATTGCTTGAACCTTTTGAAACACACCTTTTGGCAATCAATCAAGCAATCATAAGTGCTACTTTCAAGAGAGAATCGCACTAATTTTGTGAAGTTCTTTCTTGAGGCAATATTTGCATTCTTTTGGAGAAGAAACTCATTCTGCAGAGCTGCATAAACCTGGTTTGGGTGTTCTAGTTTCTTTTCTTTGTTACTTTACTTTTCTTTTCTGTATTGTGAGTGCCTGGAAGTGTGGGCACTGTTTTCTGTGGCTGGAATTTAGCTGCAGGGTTGGTCAAGAACTGGAAATTGGTTCTTGGTGAAGGGTTAGGTGCAAGGACTGGAATTTTGGTTCTTGTGGTAGATTGAGTGTGGGATTGAAGTTGTAATCTGTAAAACGTTCAATCTAGTGGAACCCAGCTGGAATTTGGTTGGAAACTGGACGTAGCCCTGGGATTGGGTGAACCAATATAAATCTTGGTTGTATCTTTCTAAACCTTTCTCTCTTTAATTCTGTCACTGCCTTTACTTTGATTGTTTGCTGTGTTTGATTCAAGAACTGGTCAGAATACTTAATCTTTGAAATAGATAATCTGTAAATCTCGAAAATCTTTCATAGATCAATTCACCCCCCCTCTTGATCTCAACCTACATTTCTAACACAATACCCAATAAATATCTAAGTTTGTCAGGATCTTTGGTCTGAAAATGGTGACAGAGATGTTGTTTCAACTGATATATGCCATGGTTGTCACTACCTGTAAGAACGATGTCATCAACATATACTATCAAGTAAACACATCCAGCACTCGAGTGTCGATAAAAGACAGAGTGATCTGCTTCACACTGAGTCATACCAAATTGTTGAACAACCTTGTTAAACTTTCCAAACTAGGCCCTAGGAGACTGTTTTAGGCCATATAGGGATTTGCAAAGACGACATACCATCCCAAAAGACTCCCCCTGAGCAACAAACCCAGGAGGTTGCTCCATATAGATTTCTTCTTGCAAATCACCATTGAGGAAAGCATTTTTAACATCTAGTTGATAAAGAGACCATTGTTGAAGAGCGGCCATGACGATAAATAAATGAACTGAAGTCATCTTTGCCACTGTTAAGTGGTAAAAAACTGATATAATTATGCCTTGAATTGTTATGAAACCACTTAACTTATGTTAATTTTAATCTATTTTTCTCCCAATATAGGATGGATTCAAGAATACTTTGATACAAGAGTAAGGAGTATAATTGTGAAGTAATTGAAGGAAAATTGAAAGAAAGAATTACGCTTAAGCGAATGAATGATGCGAGGCCCGACCCAAAGTCTCTTATAAAAAGATAATATGTGTTTTGAGAAAGCAAACAGTTTTGGAGAAGAGGAGGCACGACTACTGTTAGGATTTCGTCTAATCTTCATCAATTCTTCACTTATTCATCAATTAGAGCATTGTAATGGCCAACATGAGTGGCTAACTTCATTCTCTTAGGATTCAGTGCACTTCCTTTGAACTCTTTTGTATCATGGTGATATTTTGAGATATTAATCTATGCCTTGATGTTGTTATTCTTATACTTTATGCTTTGGAATGATTTATTCTTGATTGTTTGAGGTATGATTGGAAAATATATCTTGAACCCTAGATCACGGGAATATTTGTTACGTTAATTGCCAAGAATGGAATGAATGTATCAATTGCTTAACACCCTAAACCTAATGCTGGGAAATTTCTTAATTGTGTGAGGAATCAACATTTATTAGGTTTTCTTATGAATTTCATGTGTGAGGAATCAACATGGATGAATTGAGTAGGTGACATCAACATTTTTAGGTTAATTGACGTTCTTAATTGACATAACCATTACAAAAGAGGGATAAGGAAAGAAGTCAATCCTAAGTACCTTTAATTGATATTTTCTCAACAATTTACAGTTCTTTGTCATTTAATTTCAATTCAACTCTTTATGCAAAACCCATTCTGTTTTAATATACTTAGTAAGCATATAATTGGGAATTTCCATTGAAACCGTTCCTCATGGCATCGACTTTTATTTAATCGAAATACTATACTGCAATTGATAATTTTGGTACGCTTGCCAATAATTCAACAAGTATTTTTGGCGCAGTTCTGAGGAACGGTGTTCTTTGAGAATTTTTTGTTTAGCTTATTGAGTATTTTATTTTTATTTTTATTTTTATTTCTGTTTTCGTTTTATTTTTCAGTTTTAGTTTTTTTTTAAATTATTGCTTGTGCTAATCTTTTCTTGAGTTACTCTTTTGATTTAAGCGTTTAAGAGGATAAGTATCTTCAGAGCAGTTAGAATTTAATCCGGAGATTGAAAAAATAGCTCGGAGGAACCGGGGTAGAAGAATAAGGGAAACTCAAGAACAAACCACAAGAGAATCTGCTAATTCTTCTTCCACACTTGATTTACTAGACCCAATCATAGAAGATATGGCGGAAGAAGGAGCAAATCTGAATCCGAATCCAGATCCAAATATAAATCCAAATCAAAACCGAAATTCAAATCCACCTAGAAGAACTCTTAGAAATTATGCTATGTAGCAAGGTCCAAGACATTTTTCCAGCATTGCCATACCGGATGATCAAACATTGCAGATGAATCCAGCTTTCTTAAGCTTGATTAGTGCTCATCAATTCATTGGATTGGATCATGAAGACCCTTATATTCATTTGTATACTTTTTATGAGTTGATTGGTACCATGGGATTTAGAGCAGCAAATCTTGAATCTGCATATTTGATATGATTTCCTTTTTCTTTGGCAGGTAAGGCAAAGGAGTGGCTGAAAGCACATCCTAATCAGAGTCTGACTAATTGGAGTAGTGTAGAAAAGAAGTTTCTGAATAGATTTTTCCCACCATCCGTTACATCAAAGCAAAATCTGACATCACTTCTTTCAGACAAGGAGCAGATGAACAATTTTGTGAAGCATGGGAGAAATTTAAATCACTGTTGAGAAGTTGCCCAAATCATGGATTTGATGACGTTTCTCAGTTGAATATTTTCTATACTGGTTTGCGACATAATGCAAAGATGCTATTAGAGGCTGCAGTAGGAGGATCCATGTTGGATGTAGAAATTGATCATGGCACCAGAATTATTGATGCACTAGCCTTTATAGACCAACAGACCCAACATGATAGACATCCAATTCAAAGGAAGGGAGTTCTTGAACTTAACAATTCAGATGCTATCTTAGCCTAGAATAAACTTATAACGCAACAAATTGAAGCATTGAACCAGAAAATAGAGAAATTACCTTAACAAATGCACACAGTACAACCTATTCTTAATCAACAGATGAGTTGTGATGTGTGTGGAGGTGATCATGAAAATGAACAATGTTCTTATCGAGGAAACATTCAACAAGAAGAAGCTAATTATATGGGTGCTCAAGGTAGTAGTCAAGGCAGGAAAGGTAATTTTCCTAATCCCAACAATTATCAGAATAATGTTGCACAAGGATGGAGAGGGAATCAGAATCAGAATCATAATTTTTGGTGGAAACAAGGTGTTAGCTCATTTACTAGACAACCTGCATTTCAACAACAGTCATATCAGCAACCTCCATATCAACAACAGCAACAACATTATCCTTTAGTGCCTGACAGAATAAGTAAATTGGAAGATACTTTAGAAAAATTCATGCAAGGCACTATGGCTAATCAGAAAAATACTGAGGCTTCATTCAGAAATATAGAGACCCAGATAGGCTAACTGACTAAGCAATTATCTGAACAACAATACGGAGTACGATTTTCAGCTAACACACAAACCAACCCCGAGGAGAAATGCAATTCAATAACTACAAGGAGTGGAAAAGTTGTAGGTAAGGGGGATTGGTGACAATATAGTTGTTGAAGAAGAAGTTTTGGTAAAAGAAGATGAAGAACAAGAAAAGGAGAATAATAAAGAAAGACATATCCCTAATAAGAAGAATGAAGAGGGAGAACAAAAGATAGAAAAAGGATGGAGTCAAAAACCATTTGTAGAGAAGTTACCATATCCAAAGGTTCCCTCACAGATAGATAAAGAAAGACAATTTGCAAGATTCATGGATATTTTCAAGCATTTATAGATCAATATTCCATTTATGGAAGCTATGGAGTAGATGACGACTTATGCCAAATTCATGAAAGAGTTGTTAACTAAGAAAAGGAGATTTACCACAGAAATAGTGGAGCTAGAAACAGGATGCAGCATTATAATTCAAAAATCATTACCTCAAAAGTCCATGGATCCTGGCAGTTTCACTATACTAGTCACAATTGGGACATTACAAGTAGGTAAGGCATTACTCGATTTGGGTGATAGTATAAATCTAATGACTTTGTCTATGCTTAAAAGAATAGGAGACTTGGAAGTAAAGCCTACAAGAATGACATTGCAGCTAGCTGACAAATCTGTAAAGATTCCTTATGGAGTAGCAGAAGATGTTTTAGTTAGAGTGGATAACTTCATATTTCCTATTGATTTTGTGATTATGGACATGGAGGAAAATGAGGAAGTCCCATTGATCCTGGGAAGACCTTTCATGAAAACAACAAAAGTAATTATAGATGTTGACATGGGCAAGTTGAAAATTAAAAGTGGAGACGATGAAGTTAATTTTAATCTGTTTGAAGTTGTACAACAACCGGAAGACAAGAAAGATTGCTTCAGAATAGATACTTTGGAGGAATTACCCATCTCAACTGAAAAACAAGATTACAAGCCTGTTGCACAACCCCAAAGACATCTCAATCTTACTATGAAGGAAGTTATTCAAAGAGAGGTACTGAAACCTCCTGAAGCAGGTATGATTTATCCAATCTCTGATAGTTGTAAGGTTATTCGCAATGAAAAGAATAAATTCATTCCCACAAGGACAGTCAAGGGATGGTGAATGCGTATATATCACCTTGATCACTCACCTGCATGAGCCCTAAAGCAAATAGGCGTCGAGCTGAAGACGTTAAACAAGCGCTCCTGGGAGGCAACCCAATGTTTTGAATTTGTTTTTTTTTTCTTTTTGCAGTTTAAGTTTTTTGTGCATTTTTCTTCCTTAGGTTCTTTCTTTGCAAGATTACTCCAGGTACACAATGAACTTCTCCTCAAGACTTTGAAGCTTACTTCAATGGCTTGGGGACAGTCCAACTTTTCCGGAGGGGTGAGAAAGTCTGCAGCTGAGGCTGAGACACAAGATAAGGAGTAGATGACAAGTGAAGAAAATGAGGGAGAAAACTTACTTTGTTTTTAATGTTTTTAATTCCTTTGTTTTTAATTTAATGTTTTTAATTGCTTTATTTTAAATTTTGAATTTCCTTGCTGTCCCATAATTTGTTTTAGAGTCATATATGAGATTATTGCTTATTGTCTAATTCAAATCTAGAACGTGAAAAATCATTTTGATTATTTCCAATAAAAATTGATTTTGGGATGATGAGTATGATAGTGAAAAGGAATTGATGAGGAGAATTAGGAATTAACTGAATTGAAGAAGCTAGCCAAAACCCAGGTGAGTAGAGTACCAAAAACAGATAAATTGAGTGTCAACACTTTGTGATTGATAACTGATATTGGTTGATTCTTTGATGTGATTACATGTTGGCAAGACTTGAAAATGATAAAGACATTTTTTACTTTGTAGTAGATATAACCCAGAGCCAAATAGCCAACCCTGCATTAATTATAGGACATCCATTTGAACCCCTTCTGAGCCAAAAATAATATTGTTTCTTAAACAGAACCCTTAAGCCTAAACACTATTTATCTACCTTCCTATATTTGAGAAAGGAAAGGAGTATGAATGTCATTATTTTTCCTATTGTTGGGTATTGCTATTTTTGTCCTACAGGTATTATTTGTTATTGTTAAAAAAAAGGTGTAAAGGGAAAAGAAAAGCAAAGCTTAAAAATTGGCAAAGCCGAAAAGGATACATGCAAAAGCATGAGAAAAAAAAAGAAAAAAAGAAGAAGTCAAAAGGTGGGAAATAATAACTTGTGAGATTATTTAACTCACTATCATTATGTTAGGGACAAAAACATAAATTTTGAAACCTGACTTGAGGAATTGTTAATCAAGAATCATTCATATGAGTTGAATTTCTCAAATATTTTTGTTTATCCCAAAAAAACCAATAATTCTTTTTTAACCCAACCCCATTACAAGCCTCAACAGACCTTTTGATTTAAGTCTTGCCTAACAAATGTTGATTGCTTGAAGATGATTATCAATATTGGATTGTCTAAATGAGGTGATTGAATGAGATAAACACTTACCTGTGAGAATTAGAGATGATTATATATACTCTATTTGAGAGATCATGCTTCTCTGAGGATAGTTGAAGACTAATTATTCTTTGTTGGTTTCTATAACTTGAATGCTTATGTGTTCTATTTTCATTTGGAGTTGTGAGCATCACCTCTGAAAATTTTTATGTTGTGGTTCTGGAAGAGAGAGATAATAGGTGATGGTTTTATTTTGGAAAAATTAATTTGCTTGGGACAAGCAAGATTCTAGGTTGGGGGGAGTTGTTAAGTGGTAAAAAGTTGATATAATTATGCCTTGAATTGTTATGAAACCACTTAACTTATATTAATTCTAATATATTTTTCTCCCAATATAGGATGAATTCGAGAATACTTTGATACAAGAGTAAGGAGTATAATTGTGAAGTAATTGAAGAAAAATTGAAAGAAAGAATAAAGCTTAAGCGAATGAATGATGCAAGACCCGACCCAAAGTCTCTTATAAAAAGATAATATGTGTTTTGAGAAAGCAAGCAGTTTTGGAGAACAGGAGACACGACTACTGTTAGGGTTTCGTCTAATCTTCATCAATTCTTCACTTATTCATCAATTAGAGCATTGTAATGGCCAACATGAGTGACTAACTTCATTCTCTTAGGATTCGGTGCAATTCCTTTGAACTCTTTTGTATCATGGTGATATTTTGAGATATTAATCTATGCCTTGATGTTGTTATTCTTATCCTTTATGCTTTGGAATGATTTATTCTTGATTGTTTGAGGTATGATTGGATTTGTTACGTTAATTTTCAGGAATGGAATGAATGTATCAATTGCTTAATACCCTAAACCTAATGCTGGGAAATCTCTTAATTGTGTGAGGAATCAACATTTATTAGGTTTTCTTATGAATTTCATGTGTGAGGAATCAACATGGATGAATTGAGTAGGTAACATCAACATTGTTAGGTTAATTGACGTTCTTAATTGACATAACCATTACAAAAGAGGGATAAGGAAGGAAGTCAATCCTAAGTACCTTTAATTGATATTTTCTCAACAATTTACAGTTCTTTGTCATTTAACTTCAAATCAACTCTTTATGCAAAACTCATTCTGTTTTAATATACTTAATAAGCATATAATTGGGAATTTCCATTGAAATCGTTCCTCGTGGGATCAACTTTTATTTAATCAAAATACTATACTGCAATTGATAATTTTGGTACGCTTGCCAATAATTCAACAGCCACGGGGGAAAAGGTATATCCATAATCCAACCTAAAAATTTGAGTATAACCTTTGGCCACAAGACGAGCTTTGAGGCGATCAATAGTACCATCAGGTCCAACTTTGATAGTAAACACCCACCTGCAACCAACAACAGATTTCCCAGATGGTAACGAGACCAATTCCCAAGTTCCACTATTATGAAGAGCACTTAGTTCATCTAACATGGCCTGACACCAACCAGGATGGGTTAAAGCTTCATGGACAGTTTTTGAAATGGTCATAGAAGAAAGAGAGGAAAGACATGTATAAAAAGGTAATGATAGTCGATGATAACTCAAACCAATATAATGGGGAGAGGGATTACATGTAGAACAGATACCTTTTCGGAGGGCAATGGGAAGGTCAGACTCAGGTGTCACATCCGGAGGAGACAAAGTAGTTGGCACTTGAGTGGAGTCACATGGTGGTGGTTATGATTGGTTTCAGCAACTATAAACCTGAAGAGGCGTTGAAGAAGAAGCTGACTGCGGAGCAGAAACTAATGTTAGAATTGCGCAGCGGAATGTTTACGTGAACAGACAAAAACCAAGAGGGGGGGTGAATTGGTTTCTTAACAAAAATTAGGTTTTAAAATTTTTCCCCAAATTTTACCGATTAAAATGTTGTGTAAACGTAAATAGGATAAGGATAGAGTCTTACACAGAAGATTTATACAGGTTCGGATCAAAAGACCCTACGTCCAGTTGCTAATCACTCAAACGGAGGATTAACACTGTCACTATAATCAAAGTTATTACAAACAGATAACAATGGAAAAGATAGAGTAATGAAAACACCTCTCTTGAGTCACACAAGAGATGAAGAACAACTTTCCCTAGAGACAGCACAACACACAATCCACTAAGAACTCCACTTAGTGATTCTTATCGCTTCTATCCCACACCAAGTTCCAAAAGCCCCTTTCTCCTCCAATAAACAGTTCTCTGGCAATCACAGCTCTCAACTTTTGTTTGAAAAAGGTTGTTCTATTTTCTGAGAGCCTTAGAGAACCTTAAGTAGATGAATTAGGGTTTGGGAATTGGGGATTTTCGAAACTTGGTGTATTGGGACTAGGGTTTTCGAAAATAGGTTTAATTTGAAGTTCAAAATGTAAATCTGACTGAAATAATCAATTATCTCAAGTGTTAATCGATTATTACAGAGCCAAAATCAACAGAAACCCTCAACGCACTGTTTTAATCGATTATTTGCCCTATTAATCGATTAACAGGCTTGTTAATCGATTAACAAGAGTGTTAATTGAAAGTGATGAAGATCTTATTGAATTACTTAAACAAAGATCTTGTTGATTTGATGAAGTCAAAATGAAGTCAAAGGCTACTATGTTGCAGTCAAAGGTCACTTAGATAAAAGGGTAGTGTGATTAGTGAGTCTGCATCTTTACTTAGGTATAATCTTTTTTATCTCTCTGCTGCATGAGGTTTCTTCATTTAAAAGATTTTGCAAATGCCTCTAAAACATGTTTAAACTATTAAAAACAAAGTATTTTGTTAAAAGGTTTTTAAGTAACTATTTTAACTAATAGTATATGAGCTTTACCAACTAAAATGTTCTTAACACTTTTGTAACAGGTTTTTAACTGATATGTTTTCGAAATAATCGATTGTTTTCATTAGAAGGATTTTTGAAAACCTTCTGCCAGTATTTTAACTAATATAGAATTGATATACTCGATTAAAATGACTTAGAATATTTTGAAAAGTGTTCTGGCAGAATTTTAATCGATACAAACTCGAAATAATCGATTAAAATAACTTGAAGTGTTTTGAAATTTGTTCTGTCAGTAATTTAATCGATACAAATGCGAAATAATTGATTAAAACAACTAAGAGGTTTTTCCAGAATGTTTTAATCGATTAAAACAAGCATGCTATCAGTTAAAATAACTTAGAAAGTTTTATGAAATCTTTTGGCAGAATTCTAATCGATTAAAATGTGTTTCAATCGATTAAAATAACTAAGTGAACTTTTTCCAAAGTGTTTTAATCGATTAAAACAAATTGTTATCAGTTAAAATCACTTAGAAAGTTTTATAAAAACTTTTAGCAATATTTTAATCGATTAAAAGACGAAACAATTGATTAAAACAAATTGAAGGATTTTTTACAAAGAGTTTTAATTGATATAAACGTTGTCGTATCAGTTAAAACAAATCTGAAAAATAATCAAGAACATTTTAACAAATTAAAAGAAGTTTTAACAGATTAAAACAAGACTTTTAACAGATTAAAAGATTATTTTAACAGATTAAATAAACCAGCAGTTTGGAAAATCTTCTATATAAATAGAGTTGCTTGAACATTTTAAAACACATCTTTTGGCAATAAATCAAGCAATCATAAGTGCTACTTTCAAGAGAGAATCGCGCTAGTTTTGTGAAGTTCTTAGAAGTTCTTTCTTGAGGCAATATTTGCATTCTTTTGGTGAAGAAACTCATTCTGTAGAGTTGTATAAACCTGGTTTGGGTGTTCTAGTTTCTTCTCTTTGTTTCTTTACTTTTCTTTTCTGTATTGTGGGAATTGATCTTTGAAAGATTTTCGCAATTTACAGATTATCTATTTCAAAGATTAAGAATTCTGACCAATTCTTGAATCAAACACAACAAATAATCAAAGTAAAGGCAGTGACAGAATTAAAGATAGAAAGGTTTAGAAAGATACAACCAAGATTTATACTGGTTCACCCAATCCCAGGGCTACGTCTAGTTTCCAGCCGAATTCCAGTTGGGTTCCACTAGATTGAACGTTTTACAAATTACAACTTCAATCACACACTCAATCTACCACAAGAACCAAAATTCCAGTCCTTGCACCTAAACCTTCACCAAGAACCAATTTCTAGTTCTTGAACAACCCTGCAGCCAAATTCCAGCCACAGAAACTAGTGCCCACACTTCCAGGCACCCACAATACAGGAAAGAAAAGTAAAGAAACAAAGAGAAGAAACTATAACACCCAAACCAGGTTTATGCAGCTCTACAGAATGAGTTTCTTCACCAAAAGAATGCAAATATTGCCTCAAGAAAGAACTTCTAAGAACTTCACAAAACTAGTGCGATTCTCTCTTGAAAGTAGCACTTATGATTGCTTGATTGATTGCCAAAAGATGTGATTTAAAATGTTCAAGCAATTCTGTTTATATAGAAGATTTTCCAAACTGCTGGTTTATTTAATCTGTTAAAAGTCTTGTTTTAATCTGTTAGAACTTCTTTTAACTTGTTAAAATGTTCTTGATTATTTTCCAGATTTGTTTTAACTGATACGACAACGTTTATATCAATTAAAACTCTTTGTAAAAAATTCTTCAATTTGTTTTAATCGATTGTTTCATCTTTTAATAGATTACAATACTACTAAAGGTTTTTATAAAACTTTCTAAGTGATTTTAACTGATAACAATCTGTTTTAATCGATTAAAACACTTTGGAAAAAGTTCACTTAGTTATTTTAATCGATTGAAACGCATTTTAATCGATTAGAATTCTGCCAAAAGATTTCATAAAACTTTCTAAGTTATTTTAACTGATAGCATGCTTGTTTTAATCGATTAAAACATTCTAGAAAAATCTCTTAGTTGTTTTAATCGATTATTTCGCATTTGTATCGATTAAAATACTGACAAAACAACTTTCAAAACACTTCAAGTTATTTTAATCGATTATTTCGAGTTTGTATCGATTAAAATTCTGCCAGAACACTTTTCAAAATATTCTAAGTCATTTTAATCGATTATATCAAATCTATATCAGTTAAAATACTGGCAGAAGGTTTTCAAAAATCCTTCTAATGAAAACAATCGATTATTTTGAAAACATATCAGTTAAAAACATGTTACAAAAGTGTTAAGAACATTTTAGTTGATAAAGCTCATATACTATTAGTTAAAATAGTTACTTAAAAACCTTTTAACAAAATACTTTGTTTTTAACAGTTTTAAACACGTTTTAGAGGCATTTGCAAAATCTTTTAAATGAAGAAATCTCATACAGCAAAGAGATAAAAATGATTATACCTAAGTAAAGATGCAGACTCACTAATCACACTACCCTTTTATCTAAGTGACCTTTGACTGCAACATAGTAGCCTTTGACTTCATTTTGACTTCATCAAATCAACAAGATCTTTGCTTAAGTAATTCAATAAGATCTTCATCACTTTCAGTCTCCCCCTATTTGATGAAGACAAAAACCTCTTTGAATAATATCTCTGCAGAAGAAGTCACTTGAATATATAGATTAGTGAGTATTAAAAAATTAATCATTTTTCCCATTTCTCCCCCTATATTACTACTCCCCCTAAATAAGGAAAATCAATATTAAAAGCAAAGCAATTATTTATCCCCCTTTTTGACTTCATCAAAAATAGGAAACAGAGGAAGAAAACAAATACTATGCATGGCATGTATCAAAATTTAGTTTTTGAAAACAGTAGTAAATTTTTTTTAACAAGATACATTACTCATATAAAGTTTAATCAAAGTTGATTCAAACTTATCTTCATTAACACATTTGTAATGAATACAATAGACACGTGTAAAGATAAGTGAACCATGCTTTAGTAGCATGTTACAAGAACAACCATTAACTAATGCCTTTTATTTTTCTTTCCAGAGTAATAATCGATTAAAATGTTTCTGTTACTGGTTTTAATCGATTAAAATATTGTTTTAATCGATTAAAACAGTGATGAAATTAGAAAGTTAGAAACTTAAGTTCATTTAATCAATTAAATCGACATTTAATCAATTAAAACAGTAAGAAAAATGTTGTATAAGTGCTTTTAATCGATTTAAAACTTGTTTTTATCGATTAAAACAACCAGATTTTGAAAATTAAGTAATGTTGGATGCATCTAAATGTTTAATTCAGTGCGGATTTTGTAAAATCGATCATTAGGAAGATGCTTTAAGATAATATCAACTAGATCATTTAAGATTTAACCAAAAGATATAGAAAAATCAGAATAGTACCTTGTCTAGTTAATTTAACTGATGTAAACTAGTTTTAGTTGATACAAATACATGACATACAGATTTTAATCGATTAATACGCAAATTAATCTATTATTTTGATGCGAATTTCCTATGTAAGTGTTTATTTTAATTGATTTAATCGATTTAATCTATTTTGTATCAACTAAACTTATTAGAAAAGTATTTTTGATTCTATCTAGGCTCTCTTAATTCAAATGAAAACCTACATCATATTGAGCAAAGTTAAAAGATTGTTTCTGGTTTAAAACCAATTAATATTACAGTCCAAAAATGAAAAATTAGCAGCAACAGAAATATGACATAAGGAAAGAAAAAAGATTATGATAGGAAGGGACCCTTGTTGTAAAAAACTCAATCATCCCAATTCCCTTGATTGAGCTGCATATCTTCCAGTTTGGTATAGATATCAGCGATCTGGTTTCCAAGATTTGTCAACTGTGTGTTGGTCTGCTGGGAGTGTTGATAGGTCATTTGCATATGCTTCCTTTGGTTTTCCTGCGTTGTGGCCATTTGAGAAAGCATAGACCTTTCGAATTGTGAAAGAGGAGTCCCACGGTCAGGCTATTCCATGTAGGGAATTATCTCCATGTTCTCATATGAAGCCTCCCCACCAGTGGACTCAAGAACTTCAGCAACTGGAGGAGAAGGAATTTGTTCAGCTTCTTCTTCATCTTCATCCTCATCTTCAGACATTCCAGCATCAATTTTTGAAATCCATTCATCATCAATTTTGATATACCCCATTTTCCTTAAAGTGGAGTCATCAATTTCATTTGAAGCTTTAGGAGTTTCCACACTTTCTCCTGTAAGATCAACTTCAAAATATCTAAAGAAATTGTTAATCAACATGGTATACGACAATTTGTAATCAACTAACCTTTTTGCCTTCAACATATGATCTTTAATGACATAAACCCAATTGACCCGGATATTATTTGAAATGTAGTACATGAGAGCAAGATCACCCTCGTTGAGTATAGCATGATTACACCCTCTTGGAGTAAGCATCCATGCCACAATAAAAGCTAACAACCTATGTTCAAGTGATAGTTTTCCAGCATTTAAAATTCTTACCGAATCATTTGGATCTTTAAGACAAGAGCTGAAAAATTGAATTTTGTTGAAGTCAGGTATTTCAGAGAT
Source organism: Sphenostylis stenocarpa (assembly GCA_963425845.1). Taxonomy (NCBI): domain Eukaryota; kingdom Viridiplantae; phylum Streptophyta; class Magnoliopsida; order Fabales; family Fabaceae; genus Sphenostylis; species Sphenostylis stenocarpa. The sequence continues at coordinate 17,085,485 of OY731402.1, read as the reverse complement.
GTTTCCTCTGGATACTTTGACACCACTATCCCTGAGACCAGCAACTTGTTCCCAAACAGAAGGAGTAATTTCCATATTAACTCCTTTCACCTGAGATCTGATTGTAGAACCATTCACAGTTAGATTGGAATAAAAGACCCGAACCAAATCAGGTTGAATATTCCCGGTAAACTCCATGAAGGTCCTTAGTTTTTTACTTTTTAGCTTTCTTCTCAGAGCGGTAAATCCTTCTTCATCAAGCCATTTGAACTTGATAAACTTGGGAATAACAATCTGCTTCTGACTGAACTCAGCAATGAAAGTGCTCATTCTTCCAATATCACCATCAAACCATGCTTCCAAATGACCACCAGGATTGGCAGCAGAGGAAGATTCTCCTTTATGCTTCTTTCTTGATTTTGATCTCCTAAGCATCTTGATGTAAAGTTTAGAGAGGAGTTTTGATACGTGAGTACAAGAGAGAAGAGATAAGGAATTTGAACCAGAGAATGAATAATGAGAATGATGGACCAAGTGTGCAAAATAATGAGTTACGAATTTCAAATTTTGTAAATTGCAGTCCAATTTGACAGAACCTGCAAAGAAACAGCTTTAATTGCATTTGTCCCCTTGACTGAAAGCAGAAGCGCAGGTTTCTGGACAGTGGGTACATCAGCTAAAGTGTTCTTGGAAGAATGTTTGACTTGGTCAAAGAGTATATTTAATGCATTATGCAGATTTTGATTAACACAAAAACTTGGAATTTTGATTTTGATTAGCTGAGCAATTTTCAATTGGCTGTTGTTAAAACAATTTTCAGGAACAAATTAAGCGATTAATCAACAAATTAACCTATTAATTTGATCTTTAATATTAGTTTTGAAAATGTAATAGTGAAATAATTGATTAATACATAAACAAATCGATTATTTCTGTACTGGAAGAAATTAATCAAATGATAACAGAATTTTAATCGATTAAAACGAAGAAGAATCGATTAAATTTGACCTCTTAGTGATTTTAACTAATATAAATCCTTTTTAATCAATTAAAACAGCTAAACTAAATTCTTGAGAACATTTTAATCAATTAATTCGTATTTTAATCGATTAAAACTGTACGATCAACTTTTCTATTATTCTCTGTAAGTGAATTTAATCGATTAAAATTGTTTTATATCAATTAAAATATTCAGTACATGAAACCAAAATCGAATTTGCTTGTTTTAGACACCAAGGGATTTCAAGAATTTGTTCCTGCAAAACAGATTTAGTATATTTCTGGTACCCTTTTATAATCATTGGGTCCAATCGGGTTATTTAAAATGAATTTTTGGGAATCCACTTCATTCTACCTCTAGGAATAACATATTTCTTGATTCTACAAAATTTCACAGAATGACCTTTTTTCATACAGTAAAAACATTTAATAATAGATGATAAGTATGATTTTCTGTTTATATTTTTTCTGAATTTCTTGCTAGATGTAAATCCAATGCCAGATTTGTCAAAAATAAGTTTTTGTGACCCAAGAAGAACATCAAGATTAGCTTGACCATGTGTAAATTTTGAAACAGTTTGTGATAAAAAATCAATCTTCTTTTGTAATTCTGGACAATTATTACATGGTTTATTACATACACAATCAGAATTATCATGGATTAATTTTAAGAACTCAAGATCAGTTTCATCTTCAAGAATTTTCTTTTCAAGAGAATCAACTCTATTTACTAACCAATTATTCATGCCTTTTAGCCTATCATTTTCTTTTTGCAGTTTCTTGGTTTCTTCATGCATTTCATTAAATGCTTCTTGTAATGAATTGTAATTCACCAAATTTGAAGAAGAGTTAGAACTTACACTGCTGGTTTAATAATTTTGATTTGCCATTAGACACAAGTTAGCTTTTTCATTATCGGAATTTTCTGTTGATGAGGTATCATTGTCATCCCATGCTACATATGCTCTTCTTTTGACCTTTTCCTCTTTCATATCATTGTATTTGTTTTTTCTGGGCACTCCATTCTTACATGACCCTGCTTACCACAACCATAGCATTTATAGTTAAAAGAATCAGATTTCTTTTTCTTGCGAAACTTGTTGAACTTTCTGACAAGCAGTCCAAGATTTTCACTTTCCTCCTCTGATTCTTGATTTCTTTCTTCAACTTTGAGTGCTATGCTTCTACCTTTTTTCTCAGAGACTTCTTGCTCATTGAATCTGTTAATTTCCATTTCATATTCTCTGAGTTTGCCAAATAAGGAGGTTGTTGTCATGATGGATAAGTCTTTTGATTATGAGATTGTTGTGACCTTGGGCTGCCATGACCTGTCAAGACATTTTAAAACTTTTAGATTTAATTCCTCTTTATCAAAAGTTTTACCTAAGCCCATTAGATGATTGATGATGTGAGTGAAGTGCTTCTGCACATCTGCAATACTTTCTCCAGTTTGCATTTTAATCAACTCATATTCTCTTATGAGAGTATGCTTTCTGGCTCTCTTTACATCAGTTGTCCCCTCATGAGTAACCTCAAGAACTTCCCACATTTCCTTGGCAGATTTGCATTGGGAGACCCTGAAAAACTCATCCATATTTAGTGCAGAAGTAATTATGTTTTTAGCAGTACAATCACTTTGAACTTTTTTCTTTTCTTCATCATTTAAACTAGACCATTCTTTTTTTGTAATTAATGGACCATTAGCAATTACATCCCAAACATTCCTATCAATAGATTCAATAAAGATCTTCATCCTAATCTTCCAAAATGGATAATCTGTACCACAAAACAGTGGAGGTCTATTAATAGAAGCTCCCTCAGAAAAAGGTAATTTGTTTTCAGCCATGAAAGTTTTGGACCGAAAGACTTGAGTATTTTTCAAGACCATTGCTCTAATACCAATTGTTAGAAATGTAGGCTGAGATCAAGAGGGGGGGTGAATTGATCTTTGAAAGATTTTCGCAATTTACAGATTATCTATTTCAAAGATTAAGAATTCTGACCAATTCTTGAATCAAACACAGCAAACAATCAAAGTAAAGGCAGTGACAGAATTAAAGAGAGAAAGGTTTAGAAAGATACAACCAAGATTTATACTGGTTCACCCAATCCCAAGGCTACATCCAGTTTCCAGCCGAATTCCAGTTGGGCTCCACTAGATTGAAGTTTTACAAATTACAACTTCAATCACACACTCAATCTACCACAAGAACCAAAATTCCAGTCCTTGCACCTAAACCTTCACCAAGAACCAATTTCCAGTTCTTGAACAACCCTGCAGCCAAATTCCAGCCACAGAAACTAGTGCCCACACTTCCAGGCACCCACAATACAGAAAAGAAAAGTAAAGAAACAAAGAGAAGACACTATAACACCCAAAGCAGGTTTATGCAGCTCTGCAGAATGAGTTTCTTCACCAAAAGAATGCAAATATTGCCTCAAGAAAGAACTTCTAAGAACTTCACAAAACTAGCGCGATTCTCTCTTGAAAGTAGCACTTATGATTGCTTGATTGATTGCCAAAAGATGTGATTTAAAATGTTCAAGCAATTCTGTTTATATAGAAGATTTTCCAAACTGCTGGTTTATTTAATCTGTTAAAATAATCTTTTAATCTGTTAAAAGTCTTGTTTTAATCTGTTAAAACTTCTTTTAATCTGTTAAAATGTTCTTGATTATTTTCCAGATTTGTTTTAACTGATACGACAACGTTTATATCAATTAAAACTCTTTGTAAAAAATCCTTCAATTTGTTTTAATCGATTGTTTCGTCTTTTAATCGATTAAAATACTGCTAAAGGTTTTTATAAAACTTTCTAAGTGATTTTAACCGATAACAATCTGTTTTAATCGATTAAAACACTTTGGAAAAAGTTCACTTAGTTATTTTAATCGATTGAAAGGCATTTTAATCGATTAGAATTCTGCCAAAAGATTTCATAAAACTTTCTAAGTTATTTTAACCGATAGCATGCTTGTTTTAATCGATTAAAACATTCTAGAAAAACCTCTTAGTTGTTTTAATCGATTATTTTGCATTTGTATCGATTAAAATACTGACGTAACAACTTTCAAAACACTTCAAGTTATTTTAATCGATTATTTCGAGTTTGTATCGATTAAAATTCTGCAGTAACACTTTTCAAAATATTCTAAGTCATTTTAATCGATTATATCAATTCTATATTAGTTAAAATACTGCGAGAAGGTTTTCAAAAATCCTTCTAATGAAAACAATCGATTATTTCGAAAACATATCGATTAAAAACATGTTACAAAAGTGTTAGGAACATTTTAGTTGATAAAGCTCATATACTATTAGTTAAAATAGTTACTTAAAAAACTTTTAACAAAATACTTTGTTTTTAACATTTTTAAACACGTTTTAGAGGCATTTGCAAAATCTTTTAAATGAAGAAACCTCATGCAGCAGAGAGATAAAAATGATTATACCTAAGTAAAGATGCAGACTCACTAATCACACTACCCTTTTATCTAAGTGACCTTTGACTGCAACATAGTAGCCTTTGACTTCATTTTGACTTCATCAAATCAACAAGATCTTTGCTTAAGTAATTCAATAAGATCTTCATCACTTTCACTTCGTTCTTGAATCATCATCAAAATCAACAAGCTTCATGTCCATGTAAGTTCAACATCAAGTCGTTGTATGTTCAACAATCTCCCCCTTTTTTATGATGATCAAAATTTTCTTTTAAAGCCTTGTAATAACCTGTTTTATCTGTCACACTAACAAAAACATTAAACATACCAGATAATATTTAAATTCAATCATAAGAGGCTTTAAATATTTCTCCCCCTATTTTGATTATGATAAAAAAATTAAGAGTTCCCCCTCAAAATATGCATAATTTGGAAACAACTCCCCCTCAAACAAAGCAATAAAAGAATACAAATTTTATTTCATAATTGAAAGTAATTTACAACACAAGAAATGAAAACAATATTAAAATTCTTCACTATCGCTATGAAAGTGAGCATCAAATTTATTCTCTAAGTGACACACTTTATCATCTACGTCAGAGATACGACGAATGATTTCCTCATGCCGTACTCCAGAGAGAGTGAAGAATGCCTGCATCCTCTGGTTCATATCAGATAACATGTCTTCCACAGATTGACGGGTTTCAGGATGAGCAGAAGAAGTTCCAGCACTTTGAATCTGATCAGAGGGAAACTCAGCAGCAGGAGGCATATCTTCGTCAGAATCTTCATCATCTGCATCTATGTTTGGAACATCATCCTTGTGAACATAAGTATTATTTACACGCACCATTTGGAGTTGGGTTAATGTGCTGTCCAGCATGCGGTTTAAGTTTGTTGTTCGAACTGTTTGTTCCCCTTCGACATTCACCCCTTTGTATTCAAGAATGTGAGAGATAAGGAGGGCATATGGAATTTTGAAGGTGGGATGACGTTTGGCCTTCAACATAGTCATTGTGACGAGGCTGCCCCAATCTATTAGCTCATTATTCATTATTGCATGAATAATGCGAAGATCTATTGAAGAGCATTGGACATGATTTGTTGCCCGGGGACATAGGATTTAGACGAGTAAATGCAAGAGCAGGCGTTCCTCCTTCTTCAAAGGTTCAGCTAGAAGGAGACGCACAATCTCCATGGAAGGGTTACGAAGAAAAGAACGGTAAGTCATGATCCTGTCAAAGTCATCTAACTCACCAAAAATGTTAAAAGCATCATCTCTTATAGGAAAATGTGCAACATTTTCCCAAATATCGTCATCAAGAATAATGGATACTCCTTTAACACGAGAGGTAGCTACTTGATATCTAAATTTAAAGCGAGAGTAAAATACCCTAACTAAGTCAGGATAGTATGTACCTTGCATTTGGATAAAAGGGATAACTCCTTGAACTTTAAGAAGATTAGGAAAATTAAATCACCTACTGATGAATTGATCACCAATAAGGAATTTGGGAGTGATAATACCTCGTTCCTTCCAAAAAGTCAGAAATTCCTGTCGGCCCTCAGCATCAGAGATCCATCCTTCGACAGATTTAGGACGGGGATGAGAGGCAGGTGCAGATCTTCTTCTGGTGGGAATTTTAGCACGAGAAGATGAGGCCATTGTAGAGTTCAGAGGAATAACAAGAGAGTTTGGGAAGATAAGTGATGTTAGAAGAAGGTAAGAATGATAAAATGAAGCAAGAAAGCTTGGATTCAAGAGTGAGAGGTGTGGAGAAGTGAAATGGAGGTTCCTCTTTATAACCAAACATCTCCAACGGTCATTTGGGAGTGTATGGGGGCCAAAAGAGCCGTTGGCAACGACTAGAAAACTAAAACAACCAGGTTTAATCGATTAAAGCTTGAATTAATCGATTAAACTAGTAACAGACCCCTTTAATCGATTAATTCAAGCAGTTAATCGATTAACACTATATTTAATCAATTATTGGATGAAATAATCAATTAATCCAATGAGTAAATTCATGCTTTGGACATCTTAGGTGCAAATAATCGATCATAACTTCAAATAATCAATTATTCTAGAGAGTTCATCAAATTTTTGAGGTTTAGACACATGATAATCTATTAACACCCTACATAATTGATTATAACATTACAACCATCCAAAAACTGTTTAATTAAGAATAATTTAAGTTATTTCTAATATCCCTAAATCTCTTTTAAGATTATAGAATCTATCCTTGGGAAGAGGCTTAGTAAAAATATCCGCTAATTGATGCTTTGTATCAACATACTCAAATTTACAGTTTCCTTTACTTATATGATCTCTCAAGAAATGATGTCTAATTTCTATATGTTTAGTCCTAGAGTGCATTACTGGATTCTTAGTAAGATTGATTGCACTTGTATTATCACACATCAAAAAGATGTCATTTAGAAATATACTATAATCTTCAAGTTGTTGTTTCATCCACAAAATTTGAGCATAGCAATTACCAGTTGCAATATATTCAGCTTCAGTGGTGGATAAAGCAATACATGCTTGTTTCTTAGAATGCCAAGATACTAAAGATGATCCTAACAAATGACATGTCCCACTAGTACTTTTTCTATCTATTTTGCATCCACCATAATCAGCATCAGAATAACCTATTAAACTAGTACAAGCTTCAGATGGATACCATAAACCAAAACCAGTAGTTCCTTTTAAATATTTTAAAATACGTTTTACTGCAATTAGGTGAGATTCTTTTGGGCATGCCTGAAATCTATCACACACACAGACAAAATGCATAATATCAGGTCTACTTGCAATTAAGTATAACAGAGAACCTATCATACCTCTATACATGGATTGATTTATTTCCAAACCTGATTCATCCTTGTCTAAATAGCATGAAGTTCCCATGGGTGTGTTAGCTTCCTTTGAAGTGTCCATTCCAAACTTTTTGAGAATCTCTTTGCAGTATTTGGTTTGAGAGACAAAAATGCAATCTTTAAGTTTCTTGATTTGTAGTCCAAGGAAGAACGCTAATTCTCCCATCGTAGACATTTCAAATTCTCCCTGCATTATCTTAGCAAATTCTACACACAAAGAATTATCAGTTGATCCAAAAATGATATCATCAACATATACTTGAAGCAATAGGATATGTTTTTTTACTTTCTTTATAAACAAAGTAGAGTCAATTTTTCCTCTAGAAAAATAATTTGAAGTTAGAAAACTACTTAACCTTTCATACCAAGACCTAGGAGCTTGTTTAAACCCATATAATGCTTTCTTCAATTTAAAAGATATGATTAGGATAACTAAAATCCTCAAATCCAGGGGATTGCTCCACATATACTTCTTTTTTAATAAACCCATTCAAAAATGCACTTTTAACATCCATTTGATATAATTTAAATTTCATCAATGATGCATAAGCAAGAAGTAGGCGTATAGCCTCTAACCTGGCAACAGGAGCATAAGTTTCATCATAATCAATACCTTCCTCTTGACAGTAACCTTTGGCAACAAGTCTGGCTTTATTCTTTGTTATATTTCCATCTTCATCAAGTTTGTTTCGAAATACCCATTTAGTTCCAATTACTTGATGTGACTCTTCTCTTGGGATTAATTCCCAGACTTGATTCCTTTCAAATTGATTGAGTTCCTCTTGCATAGCTATGCACCATTGGTCATCTTTAAGCGCTTCCTCAACATTTTTGGGTTCTATCTGTGACACAAAAGCTACAAACATGCAGAAATTAGTCATATTTCTAGTTCTTACCCCTTTTGAGATATCACCAATAATATTGTCCATTGAAAGTCCTCTTGGTGATTGCCATTCTTTTGCTAATTCAGGTGTTTGAGAAGGCTCATTTTCTTCCAAATACAATTCATCAAGAGCCTCTCTTATGTACTCATCATCACCTGCAAGTTCTTTATTTGACTCAAGAGGATTTCCCCCAAGGTCTACAATTTCATCAAAAGTAACATGTATAGATTCTTCAACATTTAAGGTTCTTCTATTAAACACTCTATAAGCTTTGCTAGTTAATGAATAACCTAAGAAAATTCCCTCATCGGCTTTTGAGTCAAATTTTCCTAAGTTGTCCTTTCCATTATTTAACACAAAATACTTACATCCAAATATTTTCAAATGAGCAACATTAGGCTTTCTACCATTTAACAATTCATAAGGAGTTGATTTTATAATTGGCCTAATGAGCATTCTATTCAAAACATAACATGCAATACTTACCGCATCAGCCCAAAAATATTTAGGAACATTTGATTCATTTAGCATTGTTCTAGCAAGTTCCTCTAGTGACCTATTTTTCCTTTCAACTACACCATTTTGTTGGGGAGTCGTAGGAGCAGAAAAATTATGTAATATTCCATTTTCCTCACAATAATTTTCAAACCTTTCATTTTGAAACTCACCACCATGGTCACTTCTTAAAACTTTAATTCTTAAGTCTTTCTCATTTTGAATTTTCTTTGCAAACTTCCTAAAGACCTTAAAAGCTTCACTTTTCATTGTCAAGAAAAATGTCCAAGTATATCTAGAAAAGTCATCAACAATCACAAGACCATAATAATTTCCACCAAAGCTTTTTATCCTAGAAGGACCAAATAAGTCTAAATGTAATAATTCTAAAGGTTTTGTTGTGGAAATGACATTCTTTGATTTAAATGATGATTTTACTTGTTTACCTTTTTGACATGCATCACATAATCTATCTTTTTCAAATTTTAACTTAGGCAAACCAATAACTAAGTCTTTTGATATCAATTTGTTTAAATGATGCATATTTATATGAGCTGCTCTCTTATGCCATAACCATGGGTTCTCTTCCTTAGCAACTAAGCATGTTATACTAGTATCATGTATACAATCCAAATCAAATATATATTATTATGCCTAATGCCTTTCAATGCTACATTTTCGGAATCTATCAAATGTATGGTACAAAACTTGCTTTCAAAGATTACCTTGAATCCTTTGTCACATAGTTGACTTATACTAAGGAGATTATGCTTTAGCCCATCAACAAGTAGCACATCCTTAATCTCCAAAGTGTTTGCACCACCTATATTTCCAATTCCAAGAATCTTTCCTTTGTTGTTGTCCCCATAAGTTACATATCCTTGTTCTTTAGCTTTGAAACTCACAAATTTCGTTTTGTCTCCGGTCATATGTTTAGAGCATCCACTATCAAGATACCACATAGACTTCTTTGATTTAGAAGTTTCCTACAAAACAAGAACATAGTAAACTTAGGTCCCCATAACTTTTGGGTCCTTGGGGTTAGAGACAAACAAGTCATTTAACAATAGGAACCCAAATGTATTTTCCTTTAGGAACACCAAAATGTTTGATTTTACATCTATTTGAAGTATGACCATTTTTCATACAATAAAAACATGCTTTAGATGTAGCTTTTGAATATGATGCATTTCTAACAATAGATGATTTAGTTCCTTTTTCAACCCATACTCTTCTCTTTTTAATTTTAGGTTTTTCCAAAGAAACTTGATGGTTTACACTATTTTGAGCTATAACAACTTTATCCTTATTATTATTACTGAATTCCTTTTCAGCTTTATCAAGCAAATGATTAAGTATATCAATGTCATATTCATACTCTTTACAGGATGCAAATACTATATTCTTATCATCATTCTCATCTATACATACAATTAGTCCTTAAAGGCACTAAACAATTCATTATATGCATCTTGCAGTTCATCAAAATTATTTTCATCATCACTTGAAGATGAGTCGGAATCACTTACCTCAAAGTCGGAAGATATATTGTCATTTTCCATTAAGCAAATATTGGTTTCAATTTTCGAGTCACTTGATTCCGAACTTGAATCACTATTGTCCCAAGCGATGTAGGCTTTCTTCTTGAAGAACTTTTTGCCTTTGTTTTCTTCATTTTTCTTGTTTGGACATTTGGTCTTCACATGTCCTGTTTCACCACCACCATAGCATTTGATATTTACAGAAGTATTTTCTCTTACCTTTCCTTTACCTTTGAATGAATGTCTTGTTAGAAAAGTAGTTTTAAATCAAGAGGGGGGGTGAATTGATTTTTGAAAGTTTTTCGCAATACACAGATTATCTAATCCGAAAATTAAGTTTACTAATCAATTCACGAATCACAAAGCAATTAAACAATACAAGCGCAACAACTGAATTTAAAGAGAGAAAGGTTAGGAAAGATTTCACCCGTAATTTTATACTGGTTCACCCAATACCAGGGCTACGTCCAGTCTCCAGCCAAATTCCAGCTGGGTTCCACTAGAATAGATGTTTTACAGACTCAACAATCTTACACCTACTCTAACACCAGAACCAATTTCCAGTTCCTGACTTTAACCTTTCCACCAAGAACCAAATTCCAGTTCTTGGAAACCTCTACAACCAAATTCCAGTTGCAGAGAAACCAGTGCCCAAATTCCAGGCACCACACACAAGAACCAAATTCCAGCTCCTGTGCTCAACCTCTTACCAAGAACCAAATTCCAGTTCTTGATAACCTCCACAACCAACTTCCAGCTGCAGAGAAAACTTGTGCCCAAATTCCAGGCACAAACACAATACAAAGTAATGAAAATGAATTTACAAAGAAGAAACAAGAAAGCTCAAACCGGATTACGCTAATCCACAGTAAGTTTCTTCTTCAAGGATGCAATATGCCTCAAGAAAGATTTCAAAAATAACTTCACAAAATAGTTGTAATTCTTTCTTGGAAAAAGTGCTCTAGTTGCTTGATTGATTGCTTTGTTTCTGTAAAAACTGATATTCAATCTTATGTTTAAAAAATTCAATCAAAACTGTTTATAAAGAGTTTTCAGAAAAAGCTGCATTAATTAATCTGTTGAAAGTTTGTTTTAATCTGTTGAAATAGCCGTTATAATCTGTTAAAAGTCCTTTCAACCCATTAATGCGTTCTTGATCTTTAACAAAAAATGTTTTAGTTGATACGACCACATTTTTATCAGTTAAAACGTTTTACAAACATTTTCTAAGTATAAAACAATCGATTGAATTGCGTATTAATCGATTGATTTGTTTAAAAACCTTATTATAAAACTTTCCAAGTTATTTTAGCTTATATAAAGTCGTTTTAATCGATTGAAAATCTGCACATATATTTTCAAGTCATTTTAATCGATTGAAAGTTCGTTTTAATCGATTGAAAAGATTTTCTAAGTTATTTTAATCGATTGAAATACGCTTTAATCGATTGAAATAAGTCTGATCGGTCATAATTCAATTTCGATCGATCATAACCAACTCTGATCGGTCATAATCTCATTCTGATCGATCATCCTGACATTCAAAGTGATTTTAATCGATTGAAACGTGTTTTAATCGATTAAAATAATTCGATCGCTCATATTTAAAATCTGATCGATTATATTTCATTCTGACCTGTTATATTCGAATTCCAATCGGTCATAAAGGGTTTTTAATCGATTAAAAGGTTTTTGTATCAATTAAAATGCTGTGAAAACACTTCTATAAACATTCTAAGTGTTTTAAACGTTTCTTTAAAAAACTATATCAGTTAAAACCATTGTTAAGAAGGTTCTTTGTCAAAATGCTTTTGTTTGATTTGTTTAAAACTATTTTTGAGGCATTTTGCAAATTGAGTGAAGAAGCTTTATGCAGTGGAAAAGGTAAAGTGGTTTTACCTAAGCTTTCTGTTTAGACACACTAAGTCTTCAGCTCCTTTGTTCTGAGTGACTTGTTTGACTGTTGCAGAGTTGACCTTTGACTTTATCTTTGACTTCATCAAATCACTGAGATCTTTGCTAGGATCACTTTCAGTCTCCCCCTATTTGATGAAGACAAACACCATTTTGAAAAAACAATCTCTGCAAAATAAGTCACTTGATAATGAGGTTAGGTGAGAAATATAAAAATGTAATAATGTTTTATTTCTCCCCCTAAAACTTATTTCTCCCCCTAAATTGTTGCTCTTAAATTTATCTTAAAGTGATGCAACTATTTCTCCCCCTTTTGACTTCATCAAAAATAGGGAATAGAAGAGAGAAGAATAAAATGTAAGGTTTCGAAAATATGCTCAAGTTTTTGAAAAATACAAAGTGAATCAATATTTCACTCATGAAAAGAATCAATTAAAGTTGATTCAAACTTATCTCCATTAACACGTTTGTAATGAATACAATTAACACGTGTAAAGATAAGGGAATCACGCTTTAGTAGCATGTTTACGTAAACATGCCATTAACTAAAGCCTTTAATCTTTCTTCCCGAATAAAAATCGATTAAAAACAGAGCATAATCGGTTAAAATGTTCTTGGTAAATGATTTTAATCGATTGAAAGAAAAGTTTAATCGATTAAAACATTTAAGATTTTGAAAACATGAAACTTTAGTAAAAATAATCGATTATTTCGATTTTGAATCGATTAAAACATGTTGTATAAGTTCATTTAATCGATTAACAAGATGTTGTATTGATTAAAACAATCAGTTTTGAAAATGAAGTAATGTTTAATGCATATTTTGTAAAACTGATCATTTAGAAGGATGTTTTAACAATACTAACAACTATATTGATTAAATCTTAGCTAATAGATCCATCGAATAAAGTCTTATTTAGCTAAAGCTCTCGAGGATCTATTTAAATTCTATTTACGCCAGTCTGATCTAGATTAGATCCTAAACCATATTTAACCAAAGGTTAAGGCAAATGTTCCTGGTATAACACCAGTTAATATCACAATCCATGCAAACAATATAAAGATAGAAATAAGCGAGAAGATAAAGATGATGAGGGGAACTAGTCATCCCAATTTCCCTGATTGAACTGCTTATCCACCAGCTTGGTGATCATTTATTTGATCCCCACCAATATCAAAAGATAATAGGCTTTCCTTTTTGCTTGGAACCAATTTTGCTCTATCAACTATTTGAGTCAACAACTCGCTGTCACTCTCGTATCGAGCAATGGACACAGAAACTTTTCCCTGAAAAGAAATCTTTTAGTAGTTTACTTGTTACTATTGATCGCATTACGAGAATTAAATGTTTCTTTAGGAACATCAACTATTACACATCTGAGGCAGAATCATGTACTGACGGACGTACATTCACTATCGATTCCACACGAGTGCACGATACCATAAATTGCATGAATCACAGATTAATGATGTACTGAGATAGGAATTTCCTTTCAAAATAGCCAACCCATTTTGAACCCTGCAGTTATCATTATCCAAGCAAATAACTGTATTTTTATTAATGTAGTATGATGGGAGTTATTCTCACTTTCAGTGAACCAGTCATCATTATCTTTTGAAGAATGAGTCATTTTTAACTTTGTTGTTTCCAGTGGTATCATATGCACAAGTGATTAACAAAAAAACTTATTCTGGTAGAGTGGGCAATGATTAGTAATGAGGACAGGTGATGACAATCAATCCAGAATTCTAAAACAATATAAAATTTATCCCTGTACCACGTTATTCAATTTTTGAATTGTCTGTCCCAGATTGGTTCCCTTGCAGTGTCACCTCGTGACATTGATGATTAAAGCAAATTATCAGGGTTGCACAGTTCAATGAATTTCACCAAGAGTTTTGAACCAATGCATGCTCAAGATTATTTCAGAAATATTGCTAGGTAATATCAAGAAATCTAATGTAAACATTTGTTCATTGAACTTCCTAGTAATCAACAATTTATTACCAGAATCAACTATCACTGAAAAAATCTTTGATAAACTATGTTTTCAGTCCTAACAGTTTGACCTGTTTGTAACTAGTGTCTATAAGAAAAGTTACAGTCTATTCTTTGATAATTTCTTTGATTTTCAGTGTATTACCATGCAGCATTACATGTAAAGTATTATGCAGATTTTGTTTATCAAAGAAACTGGGTTTTTGATTCGAATTGGCCTATCAAACTTTAATTAGATGTTATAAAACTTGTTTTCAGAACCTAATTAATCGATTAATCGACTAATTATCTATTAATTTCATTTTTCCTATTGGGTTTGAAAACAGTTACAGTGAATTAATCGATTGGTTTATAAAAGAATCGATTAGTTTGGTATAGAATGTGATCAATAAAATGACACCAGAATTTAAACCGATTAAAACGTAAATGAATCGATTAATTTTGATACCTAAGTGTTTTTAGTTGATATACAGTTATTATAATCGATTAAAACATTTAAACCAAAATCCTGAGATCAGTTCAATCGATTATTTCGACATTTTAATCGATTAAAATGGTACGGACAGATGTTCTGTAAGTTATTTTAATCGATTAATATTGTTATATATCAATTAAAACAATTAGTTTAAATACTCAGAACCTGATTTTGCAGCTCTGATCTTCAAGGGATTCCTAGACTTGTTCCTGCAAAACAAATTAAGAATTGTTCTGGTACCCTTTATAATTACTGGGTCCTGATCATGTTATTTGAAAAGAATTAATCTTTGGAACCCATTTCATTCTCCCTTTAGGAATAGCATACTTTTTAATTCTGCAGTATTTTACTGAATGCCCTTTTTTCATACAGTAGAAACATTTGATTGTAGAGTATGAATTCCTATTTATTTTTGTTTTACTGGATCTAGATTTAAATCCTATTCCAGATTTGTCAAAAATTAATTTTTGAGATCCAAGTAATACATCTAGATTGGCTTGCCCCTGAGTGAACTTTGAAACAGTTTGAGATAAGAATTCAATTTTCTTTTGCAATTCAGAACAATTTTTGCATGGTTTATTGCATTTACAATCAGAGTTATCATGAATCAGTTTCAAGAATTCATTATCAGTTTCATTTTCACTAATCTGTTTTTCCAGAGAATCAACCTTGTTAACTAGCCAGTTATTTAATCCTTTTAGCCTATCATTTTCTTTTTGAAGTTTCTTAGCCTCCTCATGCATTTCATTAAATGCTTCTTGTAATGCATCATAGTTAACTATATTTGAAGAGGAGCTAGAACTTACCTGGCTGGTTTGTGGATTTTGACTCGCCATTAAACAAAGATTGGCTTCTTCATTTTCAGAGTTATCTGTTGATGACGTATCATTATCATCCCAGGCTATGTAGGCTCTTCTTTTTGATTTTTCCTCTTTCTTATCACTTTGTTTATTTCTCTCTGGACATTCCATTTTAACATGGCCCTGTTTGCCACAACCATAACATTTAAAGTTAGAAGAATCAGTTCTTTTCTCATACCTTTTGTGTCTTTCCTTGTCTTGGATCTTTTTCTTGAGGAATTTGTTGAATTTCCTAACAAGCAGTCCAAGGTTCTCATTATCTTCTTCTGATTCTTGATTTTCTTCAACTTTAAGTGCAATGCTTCTGTTCTTCTTCTCAGAGACTTCTTGCTCATTGAATCTTGTGATTTCCATTTCATGTTCTCTAAGTTTTCCAAACAGTGAGGCTGTTGTCATGGTGGACAGATCTTTTGATTCTGATATTGCAGTGACTTTCGGTTGCCAGGACCTATCAAGACATTTCAACACTTTAATATTTAATTCTTCCTTATCAAAGGTCTTACCTAGGCCCATTAGATGGTTGATGATGTGAGTGAAGCGTTTCTGCACATCTGCGATGCTTTCACCATTCTGCATTTTGAACAGCTCATATTCTCTTATCAATGTATGCTTTCTGGCTCTTTTAACATCTGCAGTCCCTTCATGAGTGACCTCAAGAACATCCCACATCTCCTTGGCAGAATTGCACTGGGACACCCTGAAAAATTCATCCATGTTAAGAGCAGAAGTAATTATATTTTTTGCATTGCAGTCACTTTGAACTTTCTTCTTCTCCTCATCATTCAAGCTTGACCATCCTTTATCTGTAATTAGAGGACCATTAGTAATAACATCCCAAGCATTTCTGTCAATGGATTCAATGAAGATTTTCATCCTAATTTTCCAGAAAGGATAATCTGTTCCACAAAATAGTGGAGGTCTGTTAATAGATGCCCCCTCAGAAAACGGTAACCTGTTCTCAGCCATGGATCAAGAGACTTGAATAACTTTCAAGCACCTTGCTCTGATGCCAATTGTTAGAAAAGTAGTTTTAAATCAAGAGGGGGGGTGAATTGATTTTTGAAAGTTTTTCGCAATACACAAATTATCTAATCCGAAAATTAAGTTTACTAATCAATTCACGAATCACAAAGCAATTAAACAATACAAGCGCAACAACTGAATTTAAAGAGAGAAAGGTTAGGAAAGATTTCACCCGTAATTTTATACTGGTTCACCCAATACCAGGGCTACGTCCGATCTCCGAGCCAAATTCCAGCTGGGTTCCACTAGAATAGATGTTTTACGAGACTCAACAATCTTACACCTACTCTAACACCGGAACCAATTTCCAGTTCTCGACTTTAACCTTTCCACCAAGAACCAAATTCCAGTTCTTGGAAACCTCTACAACCAAATTCCGATTGCGAGAGAAACCGAGTGCCCAAATTCCAGGCACCACACACAAGAACCAAATTCCAGCTCCTGTGCTCAACCTCTTACCAAGAACCAAATTCCAGTTCTTGATAACCTCCACAACCAACTTCCAGTCGAGAGAAAACTTGTGCCCAAATTCCAGGCACAAACACAATACAAAGTAATGAAAATGAATTTACAAAGAAGAAACAAGAAAGCTCAAACCGGATTATGCTAATCCACGAGTAAGTTTCTTCTTCAAGGATGCAATATGCCTCAAGAAAGATTTCAAAAATAACTTCACAAAATAGTTGTAATTCTTTCTTGGAAAAAGTGCTCTAGTTGCTTGATTGATTGCTTTGTTTCTGTAAAAACTGATATTCAATCTTATGTTTAAAAAATTCAATCAAAACTGTTTATAAAGAGTTTTCAGAAAAAGCTGCATTAATTAATCTGTTGAAAGTTTGTTTTAATCTGTTGAAATAGCCGTTATAATCTGTTAAAAGTCCTTTCAACCCATTAATGCGTTCTTGATCTTTAACAGAAAATGTTTTAGTTGATACGACCACGTTTTTATCAGTTAAAACGTTTTACAAACATTTTCTAAGTATAAAACAATCGATTGAATCGCGTATTAATCGATTGATTTGTTTAAAAACCTTATTATAAAACTTTCCAAGTTATTTTAGCTTATATAAAGTCGTTTTAATCGATTGAAAATCTGCACATATATTTTCAAGTCATTTTAATCGATTGAAAGTTCGTTTTAATCGATTGAAAAGATTTTCTAAGTTATTTTAATCGATTGAAATACGTTTTAATCGATTGAAATAAGTCTGATCGGTCATAATTCAATTCTGATCGATCATAACCAACTCTGATCGGTCATAATCTCATTCTGATCGATCATCCTGACATCCAAAGTGATTTTAATCGATTGAAACGTGTTTTAATCGATTAAAATAATTCTGATCGCTCATATTTAAAATCTGATCGATTATATTTCATTCTGACCTGTTATATTCGAATTCCAATCGGTCATAAAGGGTTTTTAATCGATTAAAAGGTTTTTGTATCAATTAAAATGCTGTGAAAACACTTCTATAAACATTCTAAGTGTTTTAAACGTTTCTTTAAAAAACTATATCAGTTAAAACCATTGTTAAGAAGGTTCTTTGTCAAAATGCTTTTGTTTGATTTGTTTAAAACTATTTTTGAGGCATTTTGCAAATTGAGTGAAGAAGCTTTATGCAGTGGAAAAGGTAAAGTGGTTTTACCTAAGCTTTCTGTTTAGACACACTAAGTCTTCAGCTCCTTTGTTCTGAGTGACTTGTTTGACTGTTGCAGAGTTGACCTTTGACTTTATCTTTGACTTCATCAAATCACTGAGATCTTTGCTAGGATCACTTTCATGTCTTCCTTTGGCTTTCATGAATTTGGTAAACTTCTTAATCATGAGACTCAATTCTTCTTCTTCATTCTGCGAGTCTTCTTCTTCCTTTTTACTCTTACCTTTGGAAATTTCAGTTTTGAAAGCTAAGTTCCTCTTTTGATGTTGTCCTTCCTCATCATTTAGCCTTCCTAGCTCAAGCTCATGCTCTCTCAACTTTCCAAAGAGCGCCGCCAAAGACATTGTGGCAAGGTTTTGTGACTCCGAGATGGCTGTCACTTTAGGTTGCCATTTCCTATCCAAAGATTTCAAGATTTTAACATTTAATTCATCAATGTCAAAAATTTTACCTAACCCGGTGAGATGGTTCACAATGTGTGTGAAACGCTTTTGAACGTCAAATATTGTTTTGCCTTGTTGCATTCGGAACATCTCATATTCTTGGATTAGAGAATTTTTTCGTGCTCTCTTAACATCGTCGGTACCTTCGTGGGTCACTCTTAGCATTTCCCACATCTCTTGAGCACTTTTACAAACGGAGATCCTGTAAAACTCATCAAGGGTTAAAGTAGATGAAATAATATTTCTAGCCCTAACGTCAAATTGAGCTTTTCTACTTTTCCTCCGCTGTCCATCTAGAAAATGGTTTAGGAACGTCTACTCCGTTTTCAGATATTTTTGGAATATAGGGACCATTTAAAATAGCGTCCCAAACACCTCTATCAACAGACTCTAAAAAGATTTGCATTCTAACTTTTCAGAAAGGATAATTTTGACCCGCAAAAAGTGGGGGTCTGTTGATAGAAGCACCTTCGGCAAAAGTTTGATTTTGTCCGGCCATGTTCGAAAAATTTGAATGACTATCAAAGCAAGCTCTGATACCACTTGTTAGAATTGCGCAGCGGAATATTTGCGTGAACGGACAAAAACCAAGAGGGGGGGTGAATTGGTTTTCTTAACAAAAATTAGGTTTTAAAATTTTTCCCCAAATTTTGCCGATTCAAAATGTTGTGTAAACATAAATATGATAAGAATAGAGTCTTACACAGAAGAGTTATACTGGTTTGGATCAAAAGACCCTATGTCCAGAGTCTAATCACTCAAACAGAGGATTAACGTTGTCACTATAATCAAAGTTATTCCAAACAGATAACAATGGAAAAGATAGAGTAATGAAAACACCTCTCTTGAGTCACACAAGAGATGAATAACAACTTTCCCTAGAGACGACACAACACACAATCCACTAAGAACTCCACTTAGTGATTATTATCGATTCTAGCCCACACCAGGTTCCAAAAGCCCCTTTTTCCTCCAACAAACAGTTCTCTGGCAATCACAGCTCTCAACTTTTGTTTGAAAAAGGTTGCTCTATTTTCTGAGAGCCTTAGAGAACCTTAAGTAGATGAATTAGGGTTTGGGAATTGGGGATTTTCGAAACTTAGTGTATTGGGACTAGGGTTTTCGAAAATAGGTTTAATTTGAAGTTCAAAATGCAAATCTAACTGAAATAATCGATTATCTCAAGTGTTAATCGATTATTATAGAGCCAAAATCAACATAAACCCTCAACGCACTATTTTAATCGATTATTTGCCCTATTAATCGATTAACAGGCCTGTTAATCGATTAACAGGAGTGTTAATCGATTATTACAGAGAGCTGATACAGAAAATGGTTTTTCTTTCTGTAATAATCGATTATTTGACCCTTTAATCGATTAAACCCATGAGTATTTGATAAAAATGAGTTTTTGAAGCTTCTAAAGAGTAGACTATGTATTGGCTATCTTAGACTCTAATATTACAGACTCAAACTTATCAAAACAGAGTTATTACACAAGAATACAAGTCTTCAACTCTCTAAGTTCTTTGTTCTTGAATCATCATCAAAATCAACAAGCTTCATGTCCATGTAAGTTCAACATCAAGTCCTTGTATGTTCAACAACTATGGTGAAGAAGACACAGTTAGAGGGTCACAAACAATAGGAACATTAAATGTACTAGGAGTGTTGACAAGATTGGATGGAGACAGAGGTGAAGATTGACTTTTAAAATAAAAAGAGAACTCATCAAAGGTGACATATGTAGACACAAAATAACGGTTAAGAGAAGGAGAAAAACATTTGTATCCTTTTTGTGATCTTGTAAACCCTAAGAAAATACATTTAAGTGATCTAGGAGAAAGCTTGTCAAGACTAGAACTGAAATTATGAACAAAACATGTAGACCCGAAAACTCTTAGAGGTAAGGGATGAAGTGGTTCATGAGGGAATAAAATGGAATGAGGTATTTTATTATTTAAAACTGAAGAAGGCATGCGATTAACGAGTAAGAAAAGCATCACCCCAAAAATGCTGAGGAACCTCTCCATGAATTAAAAGAGTGCGAGTTGTTTCAATAAGATGTCTATTTTTACGTTCAACTACACCATTTTATTGAGGTGTATAAGCACAAGAAGTTTGATGCAAAATACCATGAGAAGCCAAGAATTGTTTAAAAGAATGAGAAAGATATTCACAACCATTATCACTGCGCAAAACATTAATAGAAACACCGAACTAAGTTTGTATTTCATTAAAAAAAGATTTAAAGATATGAAATACTTCAGAACAATTTTTTATCAAAAATAACCAAGTATATCTGGAATAATCATCAATGAAAGTAACAACGTATGAAAATCTAAAGTAGACTTAACGCGACTAGGTCCCCAAATGTCAAAGTGAACCATGGTAAAAGGGGACGAAGCACCCCGTGTGACACTACGAGGAAAGGAAGTATGACTATGCTTGCCTAATTGAGACGACTCACATGCCAAACTAGACAACTTAGATAAGGCAGGGACAAGCTGTTGTAACTTGGCAAGACTTGGATGACCTAATTGAGCATGAAGAAGAGAGGGAGACTCCATAACTGCACCAACATGTGTAAAGGGATGAAGATGATAAAGACCATGAGACTCACATCTTGTGCCAATCACCTGTTTCGAACTCCGGTCCTGTAAACACACAGAATTGTTGCTAAAAGAAACAACACAATCAAGAGAACGAGTTAGACGACTAATGGATAACAGGTTAAAAGGAGACTCAAGGACATAAAGAACATTATCAATGGTTAAAGAAGGGAAAAGTTTAACAGTTCCAACACCATGAGATGATACTCTAGAGCCATCAGCCATTGTAACAGAAAGTAAATGATTAGGAGAGGATAAAGAGGAGAACACATATTTGTTATCAGTAATATGATCAGTGACTCCTAAATCAAAAACCCAAGGACCATAAGAAGATTGGGTCAGACCAGCAAAAGATGTACTTGTGTGTGCGACAGACACAGTGGAACTAGAAGATTGTTGATCCTTATACCATTTGAGAAATTTGTTGAACATAACAGGTATGTCGGATGAAATAGAAGAAGGAGGATCCTTAGCAGATAAAGGTGGGACGACCATGTAATGCATAACACTTGTCAATCTTGTGACCTAGCTTTCCACAATGTTCACACTCATGTAATGCATAACACTGGTCATTCTTGTGACCTAGCTTGCCACAATGTTCACACTTAGGACGCCCTTTTCCCTGTTTGCAAGGGTGAGTTCAGTCATCACGGTGAGATACCAATGCAGAAGAATCATTAACAGAAGTAGGTGTGTCAGGGTTGGGTTTTGCTGGTACACGCAAAAGAGTGGAGCAGGTCAAAGTCAAGGTGGGGACAATCGGAGAACCCAAAATCTGATCACGAATATGTGAATATTGATCAGCAAGTCCGTGTAATGCCCCTAGCATGAAGAACTTTGATCGTTGTGCTATCTCGGTGGCAGAGTCGGGGGAAGGAGGCAATAACTCATTGAACTCATGAAAAAGAGCATGAATTTTGCCCATATAATTAGTCATAGAATCTTGATGTTTAAATGCAATAACATCTACAAATTTAGAACAAATATCATAGAGACGTTGGGTATCATTGGTGTATAATAACTTGGCATGTTCCCAGATTTTGGCACATGTTTCGTAGGAACGAAAAATTTGTTTTAACAAAGGATCAAGAGTACCCTTGAGAACCACACATAATTGATCATCAATGGTGTCCCAACGGTCTTCCTCACCAGGAGTGAGAGTAGGTCCTTTCGGGGCAAGATCATCAAGATACTTATGACTCTTAAGCCATAATCTGACGTCTGATGACCATGTGGTATAATTAGGGTCAGTTAACTTGTTAATGGATAAGTGCACATTAACATAGTTAGTGTAGAAAGAAAGATTAGATGCAATATTGACAAAATTGGAAGTACTAGAAGGAGCGGAAGAAGTCATAAAGGACGGAGGCGACAGTGACAGCGGCGTGAACCAGTACACTACAAAAAAAATGCTTATTATCTATGGGTAAAATTCGTAGGTAATGTTACTTTACCTACGGATTTCTTTTCGTAGAAAATCCGTATGTAATTCGGTCGTAGGTAAATTACCTACGAATTTTTTTTCGTAAGTGATTTACCTATGGATTATAATCCGTAGGTAATGCACTCACCTAAACAAAATATTTTTATTTACTACAACACCCTCCCTTATTTTTTATTATTACCTAGGACCCCCCTCCCCTTTATATTATATTTTTGGAACTTTGAATTATTATTAGATTAAGGGAATTGTCATTGGCAGGATTCAAACCCAGTACCTCGAGTTGGAGGCGATACTCCAACCACTAAGCTATTAGGATATTTTGATAATAATTTACAAATAAATTATATTTATATTTATCAGTGTAAATATATAAATATAAAATATATAATATAAATATATTTATATTTTGATATATTTATATTTTGATATATTTATATATTTATATTTATATATTTATATATTTATATATTTATATATTTATATATTTATATATTTATATATTTATATATTTATATATTTATATATTTATATATTTATATATTTATATATTTATATATTTATATATTTATATATTTATATATTTATATATTTATATATTTATGTATTTATGTATTTATATATTTTCACGAATAAATATAACTATAATTTATTTGTAAATTATTATTAGAATATCCTAATAGCTTAGTGGTTGGAGTATCAGTTTTCAACTTTAAGGTACTGGATTCGATTCTTGCTAGTGATAATTCTTTTAGTTTAATATAATTTACCTACGGATAGTAATTACCTACGGAATTACCTACGGATCCGTAGGTAATGGATAATTACACACGGATAGAATTCCGTAGATAATATCCGTAGGTAATGTAAAATTTACCAACGGATTTTTATCCGTAGGTAATATTTTGTAGATAATAGGCTTTTTTTTGTAGTGGTACACCAGGTAAGTTCCCAGGAAAGAGAGGTGGGTCACTAATGAACACGCTTAAATACCAAGTCTTTCCTTGTCAGAACCTTCCTAGACATGCACTTTCACACTACCAAATAATATCCAATAACAAAAATAATTTTTTTCTGATGTGGAAGATCAATTTAACCAGCAGCGATAGCGGTGGCTCCAACAGTGGTCAAAGGCAAAAAAATTTCAAAATAACCTTAAGCTCTAGATACCATGTTGAATATATAAGAAATAGAGTTTGAGATTAATCTCCCTTGTGTATAAATCACACATAGGGTAATCTATTTATAATAGAGAGATACAACTAAAAGAGTAACTGAAAGTAACAGAATAAACAAAAGATATTGTTTGATATTGTGGTTAACAATATCTAACAATATCTTAACAATATCAAATAATATCTAAACAATATCTAACAATTCTAAACCCTAAATCTTTTTACATCAATTCAATTTGGAATGATATCACCTCTATCCTTTGGAAATGCCACATGTTTCTAGCTTTTTTAATGTTTTTGTTATGTATTCTTCACCAATACAAGTCTAGCAAGTGTCTTATCGTTCTAAGTGTCATAGAACTCATATTTTTAGAATAATCATAGTTTGAGAGGGCAATTGATCTAGATGTTTAGATTGACTTTAATTCATCACATTCGCTAGTTGTCCAAACTATGTTTCAAGAGATTTTATGCTAGTCTTAGTCATTTGTTGAAATTACCTTGGTCAAGATTTAATATTAGATAGGGATGACAAAACAGGTCAATTCATCTAATTTGGGCCCATCCTGCCTCTGCCTTACCAAAAACAGGGCTGGATGAACAAGTGGACTAGCTCACCAATAATTTTTTATTATATATATATATATATATATTTAAAATATATCTTTAATTATATAATGGGGACGGAGTCGAGGTGGAGATTATATTACCTATCCCCGTCCCGACTTTTTAAAGCGGGAAAACTCAAAACTTGCCCTCATCCCCGATTAACTTTATTTTTTCCCGTCAAACTCACGACAAGAACAAATCGAGTCCTCGTAGGTATAAATTTAATTGTCATTCTAAATAGGAGAGTGCGAAAGAGAGAAGAGAAGAGGAAGAAAATATATAAACACCTTGTTGAAATTTTGGTATATACAATTATTGAGATAAGGTAAGGGAAAAAGACAATTATCATTCTATTTATTTTATTTATAATTATGATTGCTAAGTGAGGTATCTCTAACCTCATTATATTTATTCTTTCACTAGTCCTCTTTTATATTTATTTATTTAATTTATCTCCAATAATGTATTGTTCTTCTTTTATACTTATTTATTTATCTTTAGTTACACATTGAACTTCTTTTATATTTGTTTATTTAGTTATCTCTAGCTACGCACTAATCCTCTTTTATATTTATTTATTTTAATTTATCTCCAATTATGCATTGATTTTTTTTATATTAATTTAGTATATTCAATTATGTAATCGTCCTCCTTTATATTTATTTATCTTGAGTTATGTATTGATCCTCTTTATTAATTTATATTTATATTATTTAATTATTTTTAAATTAAAAAAAATATTTTATTTATGAAGATTTTATGATATTGTAATTGGGGATTGTACCTTGGGGATTTAAATAAGTAATATCACTAAAAAGTGATTAATTTTGGACTCATTTATCCTAACTAGTCACTACAAAATCAATTCTCATGGGTCTTAGAATTTTATATCCACATCATTCTCTCCCTCTTGAGAAAGATTTGTCCTTAAATTTAAAGATTGAGGATTTACGATGAAAGGAGACAAGTCAAAAACATTGAAATTGGTACTCACATTATACTCAGTTGGGAGATCAATCTTGTGGTCATTATCACTGATCTTCTCTACCACTTGGAAAGGTCTATCTCCTCTAGGTTAAAGTTTAGATTTTCGTTGTTCTGGAAATCTTTCTTTCCTCATGTGTACCCAAACCCAGCCACCAGGTTGGAACACCACCTTCTTCCTTTCTTTGTTAGCTTGCCTAACATAACTCTTATTCTTCTTTTCAATTTGAGTCTTCACTTGCTCATGCGGCTTCTTTACATATTCAGCTTTAGCCTGTGCTTCTCGATGTTTAAACATAGAAATGCTAGACATAGACAGTAAATCAAGAGGAGTTAAAGAATTAAATCCATACATAATTTCAAAAGGTGAATAATTTGTTGTGTTGTGGTCAACCTTCTTATAAGTAAACTCAACATGAGCCAAACATGTTTCCCAAGACTTAATATTTTTCTTTAAAACAGTCATGAGCAATGTGCCTAAAGTCTTATTAACTACCTCAGTTTGACCATCAGTTTGTGGGTGATAAGTAGTAGAAAATAACAATTTAGTATCAATCTTACCCCGCAATGTCCTCCAAAAGTGACTTAGGAATTTTGCATCCCTATCATTTGTGTCATCTTAGAAAACCTATGAACAACAAATGCATAATCCTTTCCATTCTTTGTTCTAGGAAATCCCAAAACAAAGTCCATAAAAATGTCAGTCCAAGGGTATTCAGGAATATGCAAAGGAGTGTATAATCCATGGGGCTTCACCTTAGATTTAATCTATTTGCAAATAATACAATGATCACAAAATTTTTGCACTTCATGCTTCATATGGGGCCAATAGAAATGTTCTTGTAAAATTTCCAAAGTCTTTTGAACCCCAAAATGACCCATCAAACCCTTTTTCATGTAATTCATCACAAGCAACTCTGTTATAGAACACTTAGGCACACATAATTTTTTTTCTTTAAACAATAATCCATTATGCATATAGTAACCATTTTCAGATGATTTTTCACATGCAACACAAATTTTAGCAAAGTCCACATCCACTTGTACTCCTTTAGCACCACCAACAAATCTAAGAAATACCACATGATTAGTATAAAAAATATATTTTTCCACATTTGCATACAATTGTTCTTTCCTAAGCACATCTAAAATTGATTGTAAATGTTCAACATGAAAATCAAGACTAGTGCTATATATAAGAATATCGTCAAAGTAGACCATAACAAACTTGCTAATAAATTCACTTACAACATGGTTCATTAATCTCATGAAAGTACTAGGCGCATTAGTCAAACCAAATGGCATAACGAATCACTCATACAAACCATATCTTGTTTTAAATGCGATTTTCCATTCATCACCTTCTCTAATCCTAATTTTATTATTGCCACTTTTTCAGATCAATTTTAGAAAACAAACACGCATCATACAATTCATCAACAAGATCATCTAACCTGAGAATTGGTTGCCTATACTTCATGGTGATGTTGTTTATGACTCTGCAATCAGAACACATCCTCCATGAGCCATCTTTCTTGGGCACTAGAATGACAGGTACAACACACAAACTCATGTTATCTCTCACCCAAACTTTTCTTAGGAGCTCTGTCACTTACCTTTCAATTTCCTTGGTCTCTTGTGGGTTGCTTCTATGTGCAGGCTGATTGGGAAGAGAAGCTCTCAGAATGAGATTAATTTGATGCTCAATTCCTCTCATTGGTGGTAAACCATATGATATAATCATAGGAAAAATATCTTGGCAAACTTGCAAAAGAGATTTAATACAAGAAGGCCATTCAAACTTGCCAATTTAGTTAGCATGTAAAATCTGACTTTGACAAAACAATAAGTAGAGGTGTTGCCTTCCGTAAAGCACCCTCTGTATCTCCCTTTCCCTTGTTAAACAAAGGTGTTTTTCCTCAAGTGTCTCACTCTTGTTCTTTTCACTCTTTTTTCTCTCACATATTTCACTCTTGTTCTTTCCACTCTTTTTTCTCTCAAGTGTTTCACTCTTTCTCTCTATTATTATTTTTTCTCTCATTTTGATTTCATCCTCACATACCTCTCTAGGTGTCAAAGGCTTGAGAACCACTTTCTTTTTTTATACTCAAAAGGGATTTTATTAGTAAAGCCATCATGGATAGCTTTGGTGTCATATTACCACGACCTCTCTAAAAGAATGTGAGTTGCTTCCATTGGAACCACATCACACAAAATCTTGTCATTATAGTGTCTTATGGATAGGTTCACCTCTAATTGCTTGCTCACTATCATCTCTCCATCTTCACTAAGCTATTGAAGTTTGTATGGCCTAGTGATGTGAACATGACCTATGATAAGGGCTAGAGCAACGGAAGCAAAGGAAGCTCTTCAACAAGTATTGTTGGTTGACCAAATTGTGTTTTGGATTAATCAATTAATGGACTTTAGTTTGGTTTTATTGCAAGTTGTAATAAGGGCCCAATTGGAAATTTAGTTATCAGTCTTTGGGAGACCAAGAGGGTGTATAGCTGATTGACTTTTGGATGCCACAATTTTAGTTACAATCAATCATTAAGTAGTTTTCAATTTCTAGGTTAATGGATCGTTATTAGCCTTTATTTGTCTCCATTAAGTAGTTTTCAATTCCTAGGTTAATGAATTATTATTAGCATTTATTTTCCTTTATTAAATCTTTGTAATTTTGATGGCAAAGCTTTTATATAGGCTGAACCATTTTTATAAAAAATAACAAGTGGAATTTTATTTAGAACTATTAGAGTTTATCTCTTTTATCTTAGTAAGAGTGATTCTCCTAAATTCTTGAGTGATTTAAGAACCCTTGGCTATATCAAAGGACTTTCATATCCTTTGTGAGTTGCCTTCGTTGGAAAGAGTGATTCTTTCCTTCCACCTTATCACTAAATTCCTAAATTCAATTTGGTAACTAGTCTTGAGCTACCTACATTGGTGAAACTTCCTCCATAAAATATGAGTGAACATATTTTCCCTTAAATAGAACATCTAGTATGGAAAATACTCTCTCTTTGGGTTTGGCCCAAGGCTTGCATCCTACTTCTCTTAAGTCGTCTAATCATCAACAAATCACCCTCCAATGCATCCAATTCCATCTCTGGCTTTTCCTTCTCTTCTTCACTTGATGATTCACTATCTATTTCTCCATTTGTTAACATTACCATATTCCTTTTTTTTGGGCATTCTGAAGCATAGTGTCCTCTCGCCAAGCATTTGAAACATTTCACTTCACTTGTCTTCCTTTTTTATGGTGAATTATTGGACTTGTTAAGTGACTTCTCATGTGAAGACATGACTAAACTTAAAGAAACTCCTTTATCTCTCACAATCTTATCTCTCCCATTAGAATTATTATTGTAAGAGCTCCTTCTCATTGTTCCCTTCCTCTTGAGTTGTTGTTCTACTTGGACAACCTTATGCAACAAATCTTCCATTTCAATATACTCTTGCAGCTCCACAATATCTCTATTATCTTACTTTAACCCACTAAAAAATCTAGCCATGATTGCTTCATTCTTTTCATTAATATTAGCTTTAATCATGGTTACTTCTATCTCCTTAAAATACTCCTCCACACTTCTATTCCCTTAAGTCATCCTTTGAAGTTTGAGTTGCAAATCCCTATTATAGTTTGTTGGAACATATCTCTTTCTCATAATTTTTTTCATTTTAGTCCAAGATTCCACCATGAGTTCTTCATTTCTAACTCTCTCCCTTTGGTACTTGTTTCACCAAATTAAAGCATAATCTGAAAGTTCAGCTGCTGTCAATTTCATCTTTTGTTCTTCATTGTACTCATTGCAAGCAAATAAATGTTCTAATTTTAGCTCCCACTCCAAGTAATGTCGTTTTCAGCACGAGAAAACGATAAATGCGAGTGGTCGCAACGCGATGGCTTGTGACTCGTGTTTTTATAAAATAAATGGTCATCACTTTTAGGATGCTCATTAACCGAACTATCCTTAAAAGGGAGGTTTTCGTAAAAAGGGGTTCTTATAGAGTCGCCACCAATGCTTTAACCTTAAACATTGAAAAAAAGGAAAAGAATGTGTTGGTTAAAGAAAACCAACTTTGGCCATTATAATCAGAGTTGGTAAGGGAGTTAGTTACGCGTGGGGAAGGTGTTAGCATCCCACAGTGCCCCTTTCGGGTTCTTATGATGGATTAATTCAGAAAATAAAGATTGTAGAAATTTTTCATTTACCCTATTTATTTATTTATTCGCAGTATTTATTAAATATCTACATGGCCCTAATTTCTAATGCATACAAAGGAAAGCGATAAAGAAAAGCAATAAAAGAGTAAGGAATTGAAAAGAACCCCCGAAGCGATCTTTTATAAATCTTTAAACTTGAGGACGCTTTTTGACAGTCCTCTCCTACTACACGAGCACTCCTCCCTCGAACACTAAAATTATTAAACTGTCGAGGGCCGAATGTCTCAAAAGGAGACTTCCTTAACCGATTTTGCCCAAATGGACTATCAGAAAGACTATTCGGTGCCTAGAACTGTCTCTAGGTGTGAGAAGGTGTGAAGAAGTGTGTGAAAATGTGAGAAATGACGTCCTATTTATAGGCTCGCTCACCTAAGAGGTCCTGGATTTTGTCAGGCGGAACGACCGTCTGGGATTTTGGGACGGTTGTTCCAAACTTCCTAAGAGGGCGAGACAGCAGTCCAGAATTTGGGACGGTCATCCCAGAGCACTCAGGAAGGTGGACGATCGTCCCAGATTCGGGATGGCCGTCTCGAGTTTGCAAAACAGGTGGGACGACCGTCTGGAATTTGGGATGACCGTCCCGACTTCCTTGACAAAATTTTATTTTTTTATTCTCTAAGAAAACCCTCTTTTTCTTAAATGGAGCCTAGTGGACACTACTAGGGACCCTATGAAGCCTTGTCCATCTTCAAAATGGAGGATTTTTGAGCTTTGTTGTAAGGCCGGACAAGATTTGGGGTCTACAAGTAAGCTTCATGATCACTTCTTCCTTTGACTATTGAGATATTTAACTTGATTGCATCAACTCTAGGTTGTCTTTGTTCTCCCTCATTCTCCCCTCTTCTTCTCTAATCTTTTCTTGTATGTTCATGATTGCTTTGTTGTGCTTGCTCCATTTGATCCAATCTGTCATGGAGTCCATCACTTTGTTGTTTCATTAGTCTCTCCAAATGCTGAGCCAAGGCTTGCATTTGCATTTGTAAAATTCCAGTATTTATTATTTTCACAACACTCTCTCACGTGTATACACTCTATGCTCGTGTTTCGTTCAATATGGCTCTTTTATCAATGGTCATATTGTCTTTTACCACTCATTCTCTACTTGAGGTTCTTATAAGAATCAAACAATCTACCATCAATATTCACTCTTAAGATTTGTAATGACAATACTAAATAAATAAATAATTTTAGTATCCACAAAATAGAAGTAGCAAAAAAAAATTTTGCTACCAAGAAACAAGTAAGATCATATGAATTTAAAGATAACACTTGAAACTAGCAAACATATCGTGAACAGTGCAGAATAGTGCCGTGTACAATATCGTGAACAATAATAGTAAAAGAACAGTGAAAGGTATACGCAATAAAACCTTGCTCTAAATACCAAATGAGAAGATTTCAAATAGAATTAACGCAAAAGATTTAGGGTTTGGAATCAATTAAGAATAGAAAATTAGGGATGTGATAGGAAACCTCTACAATTGTACACAACACGTACTTGGGAATCTTGTTGTGTAGCATGGTTGCTTAAGGTGCAATATAACATTAACATATTCTACCACAAAACTTGTGGTTAAGAGTGTGTGAGCTTGATGTCAATTGTTTAACCATATATGTTAGGGTATCAATTTTGTTCTCCAGTTGTTTATGTTCCATAGAAAAACCAGTTTGAACCTCAAATATCCTCCTTACAACTATGTTGCATATTGTGGTAAATTGTTGTGAATTAGTGGTCATTGTCTCAATCAATTTTTCTTGCCATTGTGGGAGTTTTACTCACAAGTGCTCCACCATTAGTTGCATCTATCATACTCCTATACATGATGGTTAAACCTTCACAAAAATATTGAATGAAGATTTGTTCATTGATTCGGTGGTGAAATTTTTTTTCACATAACCTCTTAAATCTCTCATAATACTCAAATAAGTTTTCACGGTCCAATTGTATAATGCCAAAATTTATTTTGTAATGGAAGTAGCTCTTGAGGCGAGAAAATACTTCTCTAAGAACATCATTTCCAAGGTATCACATATTTCTTCAAGGAACCAAGAGTTAAATAGTGCAACCAATCATTTGCTTCTTCAGGTAGGGGAAAAGGAAATGTTTTCGATTTGATATGATCTTGCCTCACACCTTGGAGTCTCATGGTTGAGCAAACTATATGGAACTCTTTTTGGTGCTTGTGTGGATCCTCACTCGTAAGATTACAAAATCTTGACAACGAGTATATTAAACTAGTTTTAAGTACAAAAGGCGCATCGTCATTGTTTTCATATTGGATGTATTGTGATAGGTGACATCTGGTGCAACCAAACCCGCTCAAAGTTCTCTCACACATATTGTTTTGATTTATTGTATTTTGATTAGATGAGAACTCTACTTCTTTCCTTTTTTTGGTTTTTTTTTTCTAAGTTTATGATGAGTTCTATCAATTCTTGATCAAACTTAAGTGTTTTAGCAATGTTAGACCTTAGTATTCAATCACAAAAATAAAAATAAAAATTTGATAGAAAAACATAGAAACAAAAGCTATTAGACCAAATTCGTTGAGTAAAAAAAAATTTACTAGGCAAATAAGGTCTAGAGAACAAATAAATAAAAAAGAAAAAACAAAAATTATTAAGCGAACAGGTCCTCACTAAATGAAAATAACAAAAATTTAAACACTAGAATAAAATCATTCTATGAAATATACAATCATTGAGTGAAAATGGACAAAATCAAAAGCTTGAAACACTGAAAAAAATTTGCTAATAGAAATAATTTTTTGCTGAGTGAAAATTCAACAATGTTGAAAAATAAGGAAGAAAGAACATGAAAAGACTAATATGCTAATTGGATGGACAAACCACTTAGCGAATCAGTAACAAGAAACACTTTTTTTTTGTGATTTTGATTTGTGACAAAAACTAAACAAAGCATGTATGTACAGTAACACTTTTCAAATGACAATTAAAGTCTAAAATAACACCAATTATTCCCCAACAAAGATGTCATTTTGATTCTAACACATTTTGTCGCCTAAATTTGCAAATAATATAATACAAGAAAATATACAGTAATCATCAATGTGCATTTTGTCATTTAGATGTGATCAAATATGCATAAACAAATATTATTTCAGTTCAAGGGTTGGTCTAGGTCGTGTCATTGAAGGGAATCAATCAATGTTATTCAAACTTTGATTTTCAAGTGTTAAAAGCTATGAAGAAAGGGGAATTTAGAGTGTTTTTAGTATAAAAGCAATAAAATAAAGTAAGTTAACCTATTATCTATGAAAAGAAAAGAATGTAATGAAAGCATCTAGAAAGCAATAAAGTGCATCATAGTAAATCTTCATTACTAAAGCATGTAAATTGTGCAAAAAAAAAAGAAAAGTAAAACATTGTGAATTAAGTACAATAAGTGAAAACAATAAAACTAAGTTCTAAGAAAGCAATTAAAGGTTGGAAACATTTAAGGAAACATGAAATTCAAATATAATAAGTGAAAACATAATTCAAAGTAAAATTATTCAGTAAAAGTAGTGAAAAAAAATTTATAGAAAACATATGTTGATTTTTCAATCATCGACATGTTCATATGATTGTCATTGATTTCTAGACTTGCTTGCAATCACAAAATAAACCCATAACAATTCCAAACAATTACAATCCAATTGACTTAAAAGCACAACTCAATTCCAAAATCAGTCATCACTTAAACCTAGACATTAAATTGAGATATAAAATGAATCATTAAATTAAATAATCCCAATTACATTGAATGTAATGGATTATAATCAATTAGAATCATTAAGAACCAAATATAAACCATAGAAAAAGAGTTTTAATCAGTGAATCAACTACAAAAATGAATTAGAACATAATGACAAAGTGCAAAATAGTAAAAGCAATGAAAATAGTGAAGGAAATATGGAAAATCAAAAGAACAAGGAAAACGAAATTAGATTAAAAGAGAAATGAAGAGAGAAAAAAATTTAACCTAAAGCATCTTAAATTAATAAACTTTAAGGTATGAAAATTAAAATCTAGAAAATAAAACTTAACTTATGTCTTTTGTCCTTCTAAAGTCTATTTATACAATAACAAACGTGCTTAAGAAGCACAAGATTTATTCAAAGCACATAATTATCCAATTACATTGTTTGGAACACTACTAGAAAAATGGTTAATAGTGACCGAAATTAGTAACCGAAAAATTCAGTCACTGATAGTAACTGAATCAGTGACTGATTTCCGTTTTATATTTAGTGACTGATTTAGTGACTAAAATTTCAGTCACGAAAATCGGTCACTGATTCGGTCACAAAATCAGTCACTGATTCGGTCACTACTAGAAAAATGGTTAATAGTGATCGAAATTAGTGACCAAAAATTCAGTTACTAATAGTAAGCTGAATCGGTGACTCGATTTCTCCTTTTATATATAGTGACTCGATTTAGTGACTAAATTTCGATTACTAAACAAATAATATATAAATTAGTGACTATTTTTTATTTATATAAATAATTTTTAAAAATATTTTAATAATATATTAAATATAAATCTACTTAATAATTTAAAATAATTGATAAAATTTTTAATAACATTATAAAAAATTTAAAAAATAGTTTATTAACTTATTAAATAATTTAGTAATATAATTATTTTATTTTATTTTTTAATTTAGTATGTAAATAAAAAATTAAAATTAATTATTAAATTAGTCACTAGATTCAATCATTAAAATAATTATTAATTTAATCTCTTATATATATATAATCAATGATTAAATTAATTATTAATTTAGTCTCTTTTTGATATATATATATATATATATATATATATATATATATATTACTTTTATGTTAAAAAAAATGTATTTCAATGTATTTATAAAAAAATTAAGATTATTTTAATTATTGAATTGATATTTCAAATTTATATTAATATTTTAAATAATTTAGTAATTGGATAAATATTTTAAGTTTATATTAGTATTTTTATAAAAGTGTAAAGATTAAGTGAACTTATTTTAAAATTTAATTAAACATAATAATATAATATACTATTAACCATAAATATGTGAAGACTTAGTTAGAAATTAATTTTACATTTTATCGTTTTTATTTAAAAAAAATTGTTAAAAAAATCAAAATAATTAATTAAAATAAAGAATTTTAATTTAATAAATGTGTTAATATTATTAGTTATTGGAAAATTAAATTTATAATAATAATTATATAAAATTATAGAATTAATAAAATTTAAATTATTGGTATTTTTTAACCATGAAGCTAAAATTTGATAATATTAATAAATTAAAAAAAATAAAAATAATTATATATATATATATATATATATATATATATATCACTTTAATTATTTTAATTAAAAATAATTTCATAAAAAAACTAATATTTGAAAATAAAAATGCAAAAGTATATAGTTTTTCTTTTATTTAATTATATTTTTTATTTTTTACTTTTTGGGTTTTAGTCCATAACAACAATATAATTGTTTTAATTTCCACAAAAATATCTAATTTCTCTTATTAACAATTTTTTTTAATCAGATTAAGAAAATTATTACTAATAAGATTCAAAATCAGTATCTTAGAGTTAGATATTAATACTCCAACTACTAAACTTGTTAGAATTTTTTAATAAAAATTTACAAATAAATTATATTTATATACAAATAAATATATATCCGTGTAAATATATAAATATAAAATATATAAATACAAATATATTTATATATTTTGATATATTTATATATTTATATGTTCGATGTGAGGATCACGCTAGATGGTGAAAGTGTGTGTCGAGTGAGTTTTCAAAATTTGATGTCAAATTTGTGAGCGAGTTTTTTTATATGAATTTGTAATTTAATAATATAATATAATCTTTATAATTTATTTATATAATGATATAAAATAATTGTTTTCTTTATTTATTTTTATTTTATTTTAATTTATTCTTTTTCTC
Source organism: Sphenostylis stenocarpa (assembly GCA_963425845.1). Taxonomy (NCBI): domain Eukaryota; kingdom Viridiplantae; phylum Streptophyta; class Magnoliopsida; order Fabales; family Fabaceae; genus Sphenostylis; species Sphenostylis stenocarpa. The sequence goes on along the minus strand of OY731402.1, from coordinate 17,049,860 downwards.
TCTTTTTTCTTCTATTATTTAATTAAAATTCTTATATTAAAATAATTTTTCATTATTAAAAATAATTAAATATTTATTTATACAAAAGTGGTTATGTGATATTATTGCTTAGTGCTTTCTTCTCTCACTCAACAGAGTTTTAGTCAAGTTAGCTTGATAGTCTTCGATATTTTTGCTCGGTGGATTATTTTCTCACCGGACGATCACTACAAGAAATATTAAAATTACAGAGCGGTCAAAATCCGTCGGTAATAACAAAAATTCGTCGGTAAATGAATATTACAGACGGAATTCCGACGACCAAAAATCCGTCGAAAATTCAGCTGTCGGTAAATATTACAGACGGATTTATCCGTCGGTAAATATGTTACGAAATTACCGACGGATCCGGATCCGTCGGTAATAATTTTATTAATTATTAAATATTTTACTTATTTATAACATTATTTTTTTATAGAACCCCTCCCCCTTATATTCTTATTAATTATTTTATTTTTATAACTTTGAATTATTGTCAGATTAAGAGAAATGTCATTGGCAGGATTCGAACCCAAGTACCTTAGAGTCGATAGTGATACTCCAACCACTAAGCTACTTAGAATTTCTTGATAATAATTTACAAATAAATTATATTTATATACAAATATACAAATACATTTATATATATACAAATATACAAATACATTTATATATATTTATATATATTTATATATATTTATATATAATTAAATATTTATTTTTAAAATTACTTAATTTAATAAATTATTATAAATTAATCTAATTATGATTAAATTAAATTATTAAATAAAAAATATTTTATTTTTTAATTAGTGAATAATTAAATTATATTATATAATTTTACCGACGGATTTATCCGATTGGTAAATAATTTTTAATTTACATATGAATTTACCGAACGGATATATCCGATCGATAATTACTTGTTAATTTATCGACGAGTTACTGCGACGGATATATCCGTCGGTAAATTCATCTATAAATTACAGACGGATTTATCGACGGATATATCCGTCGGTAACTAATTATTATTTTACCAGACGGATATATCCGTCGGTAACATCAAATTTCACAAATATTTTATATCCGTCGGTAATTTCCGTCGGTAATGATTATTTTCCGACGGCTACAATTGATCGGTAAATATCCGATTCGATATACTGCGATTTTCTTGTAGTGGATTTTGCGATTCCTGGAACAATGCTTCTGAATGTAACTCATTTAGTGAAATTCATGCTCAATTAGCAAATGTCATTAATCAATTCTTTTATTTTTCTCTAATTTATCATTCCTTCAAAAATAATCACATAATTAGTTAAAATGTACAAATTAAGAAATAATTTATATATACAGATATTTATTTTCTTTTTATCAAAATTAAGTTAATAATTAATAATTAATTAATTCAATATATTAATTATGTTAATAAAAATATTAATAAAATGTATTCACCAAGTAAATAAGGAAAAAACTAGAATGTATTCTCGAGGAGCATTGATAAAGTATTCTATACTTAATTCTCACCTTTTAAGCGTTAAGAAAGGGTGATTTCGTGGGTTTTGTGTTGTGAAAGCAATTAAATAAAGTAATAAACCTAACTTCTAATAAAAATAGTAAACCTAAAGCTAATTATGCAAAAAAAAAACATTAAATCTATAGAAATAGTATATGAAAACATTAAAAATAGTAAACCCAATAAATTCAATTGTTCATTATCTAATCACCAACTTGTTCATCTGATTATCATTAAATTCTAGACCTAAATGTAAGCATAAAATAAATTCGTAGAAATTTTAAACATTCACAATCTAATTAATTAGGTCAAATTGATTCATTGCATTCAATTGACCTAAAAACACTCACTAAAAAAAAAAGCCTATTACCTACGGAATATTACCTACGGATAAAAATCCGTAGGTAAATTTTACATTACCTACGGATATTACCTACGGATAAAAATCCGTAGGTAAATTGTACATTACCTACGGATATTACCTACAGAATTCTATTCGTAGGTAATTATCCATTACCTACGGATATTATCCGTAGGTAATGTAATCCGTGGATAATTTCGTAGGTAATTACCTACGTAATTACTATCCGTAGGTAAAGTGTACATTACCTACGGATATCCGTAGGTAATGTCATCCGTGGGTAATTTCGTAGGTAATTACCTACGGAATTACTATCCGTAGGTAAATTATATTAAACTAAAAGAATTGTCACTAGCAAGAATCGAACCCAGTACTTTAAAGTTGAAAGCGATACTCCAACCACTAAACTATTAGGATAATCTACTAATAATTTACAACTAAATTATACTTATATTTATTCGTGTAAATATATAAATATATAAATATATAAATATATAAATACATAAATACATAAATACATAAATATATAAATATATAAATAGATAAATACATAAATATATAAATATATAAATAGATAAATACATAAATACATAAATACATAATATATAAATATATAAATATATAAATATAAAAATTATATAATTATATAAATATATAAATATATAAATATATAAATATATAAATATATAAATATATAAATATATAAATATATAAATATATAAATATATAAATATATAAATATATAAATATATAAATTTATAAATATATAAATTTATAAATACATAAATTCATAAATACATAAATTCATAAATACATAAATACATAAATACATAAATACATAAATACATAAATACATAAATATATAAATATATATATATATATATATATATATAAATATATAAATATATAAATATATAAATATATAAATATATAAATATAAATATATAAATACAAATATATAAATACATAAATATATCAAAATATAAATATATTTTATATTTATATATTTACACGGATAAATATAAATATAATTTATTTGTAAATTATTATCAAAATATTCTAATAGCTTAGTGGTTGGAGTATCGACCTTCAACTCGAAGTGCTCGGGTTCGAATCCTGCCAATGACAATTCCTTAATCTAATAATAATTCAAAGTTCGAAAATATAATAAATAATAAAAATATAATATAAAGGGGAGGGGGTCCTAGGTAATAATAAAAAATAAGGGAGGGGGTTGTAATAAATAAAAATATTTTGTTTAGGTGAGTGCATTACCTACGGAATATAATCCGTAGGTAATTACCTACGACCAAATTACATACGGATTTTCTACGGAAAGAAATCCGTAGGTAAAGTGACATTACCTACGGATTTTTGTCATTACCTACGGATTTTACCCGTAGATAATAAACATTTTTTTTGTAGTGACTATTCAACTTCTTACAAACAATCACGTAAACTTAGAAATTAATTTGTGATATAATTGAAGAAATTCAATCAAACTATATTAATTACATTGACTATAATGGATTATAAATTGTTATAATCATGAAGAATCAAATTTAAATCATAGAAAACAATCATTTAATTCGAAAATCAACTTTAGAAACTTAGAAACTCATGCTAAAAAAGTATACAACAAAAATAGTGCAGTAAAAACAAGTAAAGCGAAGAAAAATAGTAGACAAAATATAAACTGCGAACGGTAATGAAAACAATAGAGAAGAGAAAAAAAAAATTGATTTAAAGCATATTAAATCAATAAACTTCAAGGTAGAATTCATATAAGAGCAATAGAAGGATATGTTGCAAAATTTACTTTAAGAACTTTAGAAAAAACTAGAGAAAAATTTGAATATAGATCCTGAGAGTGTAAAAATGAATGATAACTTTTGGCTTTTTCAAACATTTATATACAACGAAGAATATAATTGAAATACACAAGGCCCCAAAATGAATCAATTTGATCAATTAGAGCTTGATTCGAAAATTTTGTGAAGTGGGTTATGCAACTTCGCGTTAAGTGCTTTTATGCTTCATTAAACGAAATGTTAGTTAAGTTAGTTGGTCAAAGTTTCATGTTTTCGCTCAAAAAACTGGTCTTTGCTAAGCAAATTGACAAACTAAAAAATGAGTTTTCTATGAGTAATTTGTTGACTGAATCCCTTAAATCAAAGTTCTTTCTTTTCCTTTTTTAATTTATCATCCATGCATCAATGTATAAATAATTAGTTAATATATATAATTTAAGCAATAAATTAGGTACAAAACTATCACATTTTACTAAAATTATGTTAATAATAAATAATTAAATAAGATAAATATGTATTAAATATATTTATAAAAAATGTTAAAAAAATGTATTCATTACATACTATTAGAAAATTTGATATAAATATTCTCCATAAGATCATTGTGAAAAAAATTTATTTTTTACATCCATTTAATATAACGATCTAGATTGTGATGCATCAAGAACAAAAATAGTGTGTACAATGGTCATCTTGGAAATTAAAGAAAAAGTTTCATCATGGTTGAGGACATATTTTAGTTTAAGTTCTAGAACAACTAGTTGAGTCTTATAATAATCAGGAGAGTAATCTAGTTATAGATTTATAGAGAATCTAAATTTGCTACCTAAAAGTCCAATAGATTAGGGAAAAGGAACTATATCTCATGTGTGGTTCTCTTATATGGAAGAATTTTAGCTTCTATGGCTTTTTTCCAACATTCATTCTCTATGCCTTCCTTGTAAGAAGAAAAAGGAATAAATCAGATGATAATATTGTAGTCAAGGAACTGATATGCTTTTTAATGGGCTTACGAATTCATAAACTATGTTGTAAGGGAATTGGTTTTTGTATAGGATCAACATATAATGAATTATTTGGAGGGAGCTCATGAGAATTCTATTGACTTACTTTGAGGAGTAACATTATGTCTTTTGTAGGTTAAAGGAGTTTTAGACAATGATTGACTAGCAAAAGAGTTAGAAAATAATGACAAAATAGAAGAAATTAGAGAAGAAAGAGGTTCATGATATGTTGGAAAAAATGTGTATTTTCTTAGAAGATTACATTTTTAGAGACTTGATCCTACTAAGAGTATGATTGTAACATAAAAAACCCTTTTGATTAGGAAAATATTTAAGAAAAACACATGCAAAATATTTTGCATAATACACACAACCAAAATACCAAGATTGGAGTAATAAAGTTGTTGACCAAATAACTTAATGAATGGTGATTCATTACCCTTTGATGAAGATAATAATTGGTTTATAAGATAAACTGCACTAGATAGTGTTTCCCCCCAAAATCATGATGACGCATGTGACTTTAAAAAAAGGAGTTTGAACAATATGAAGCAAATTATGATTCTTTTTGTTTAATTATCCCATTTTGTTGCGAGGTTGATGAATATAAACTTTGAGATATAATACTATTTGTTTGCAAAAATTATTGAAATGATTCTAATGTGTATTCTCTCCTATTATCAAAATGAAGAATTTTAATTTTGGATGAAAATTATGTTTGAACTTAAGCACTAAAAATTTTGAAAGTGGAAAATACTTTCATCTTTTGAACATAGAAAATTGACCTAGGTGAAACGACTATAATCATCAATAAAGTTACAAAATAATTGTAATTAACATGAGCTATGACATGATATTAAAAGGTTGTATTACATGTGGTTGATGTGTTAGAAAAAGTAAAATTTTACTATGCCAAGCTTGTAAGGAACATAATCAAAATTAAGATCATTAAAATATGATGGAGTGTTAATTACAAAAGGAACCAAATTTGAGCATCACATGAAATATATTTGAATTAGAATATCTAAGACGCTTATGTCACACTTAGGAATCAACAATAGCACAATTACAAGAAATTGAAGGCAAAGAAAGATTGGGATATAATGACAAATTGATAAACAAAAGACATCAAACTTTAGGCCTCTTTACAATTATACATTTATAACATATTTTTTAATCAAATCAATAAATATATAATAAAAAATAATTCATTAGTGTGCAAATTATATTGTGAGTTTAGTGAAAGAAAAACATATCATATATTAAAAAAATCAAAATAAGATAGGAAATGGTCTAATGTGAAAGGAAAAGAAACAAAAATAAGAAGAATAGAAATGGTCATAGTTGCACTCCCTAACTTCTTTTTCCCTTTCTTTCTTTCTCCTAGCTTATTCTTCCTCTCTTTATCTCTCTTCTTCTCTCTCCCTTTCTTTCTCTCTCTCACTCTTTCTCCTCCGTTGTTTCTTCTCCCTCTCTTCTTGTTGTCTTTTAGCTTTCTCTTTCTCTTTTTCTCTCATCGTCCTATTTTTATTCCTCCCTTTCTTCCTTTGAGCAGAAACTACACGAAAAAATGATGAAATTTTCGAGAGAAGGCAAAAGGTGGTCAATGGTCTTATCACTCACACCTTAAGTGGTAGTATTATGTGCTTGTCCAAAAACGTATGTATTACAATAAAAATGAATTCAAACTTTTTGCTCTAAAACTAGTTAAGAACAAAACCTATTTAAATGGTTTGGTCCCTAGTTAATATTATAATCACTAACCATGGTCAAATTCACCATCAGAAATCCAATGTTGGTCCACTTCAACGACTTTAGTTGCATTTTGGTCATTGCTACACTTTAACCACTACGATTGAAAAAGAAATTGGTGAAAATGAAGGTGATGATAACCACAAATTCTAGGATGAAGAAGTATTTTGTGTAAGCTCTGATTCACCGATACATTGACGAGACCAACATATCTGTATCGTGTACGTATCTAATACCGATTCACCTCGATACTTAAATAATTCATATCGAAAAAGAATAAAAAAATCCAAGCAAAAATAAAAACAAAATAAAAAATATTTTTCTGTTATTGTTACTGTTAAATTAATCAAAACAAATTCAAATTATTTAAATAAGTATCTCTTTTTTGGCATTTTATTTTTCTGAGAGTTGATAGTTTCATGTTGTTGCTGCACCACCGCTTGTTTCTCCTTGGTTTTCTCTCGCTCCCTCTGTCACTGGTTTTCTTCTTCTTTGTTCTAGCGTTTGTTTCTACTTGGTTTTCTCTCGCTCCTTTTGTCACTAGTTTGTTTCTTTTCTATTCCAGCATGAGACTTTCCTCTCTTTTCTTTTGGCGTGTTCTACATGTTTTAGCATGTTCTAGCGTGTGAGATTGCTTTCCTTTTTTTTAGTGTGTGTAGCAACTCTAGTGTCTTCTAGAGTGTTCCCGCATGAGCTATTTTTGGTGTGTGCAACAGTTTTCCCACCTGAGACTACGTGTTCCTGATATTGGGTGGTAGGTAGTATGAGACTATGTTACTTTAATAGAAAAAGGATCAGAAGTGGGTGGAAATAAGAGATGGTCTTGTAATTTTGGTCAAAAATCTTTTACAAGTTCATACTTTAGAATAAAATCCCACTTGTTGAAGATTTATGGAAGGGGAATTGGTGTGTGTTGAAAAGTCAATAATGAATATTTGATTGAATTAAAATTAGTTGTTGAATTGGTTGAAACCCTTACCAATCGAAAATAGACATGAGAATAATTCCTTAAAAAGGAGAAAAAGTGGTCATCTTGAGAAGACATTTAACTTAGAAGATAGAGACACCCTCAAAGCTCTTACAGCTAGAATATTTTATTCTTCTAGGTTGCCTTTTAATCTTGCAAGAAACTCTTATAATGTGGGTGCATATTTATTTGGTGCAAATCATAATCTTAGTGGTTTTCTTCCTCTTAGAGACAATACTTTGAGAACAACACCCTTAGTGAATGCTTTGGACACCTTGTGTTGTGCAACATTGAATCTTGCTTTGAAGAACATATGTGCAATAAATAATACAAAAAATGATGTCATTTATAGTGAATGCAGTTGGAATATTACTGAAGTTGTTGATTGTGTTTCTTTCATTAGGAATTTTATCATGAACCACTCCATGAGAATGACCATTTTTAATCATTTCTCATATTTGAAATTGCTTATTTTTATGGATACATGTTTTGCATCTCTTATAGTAATGATGAGAATATTTAAATTTTGCAATGCATGGTTATTAGTGAAGAATGGAATTCCTATAGAGAAGATGATGTGGGTAAGGCTCAAGTGGTAAACGACTTTGTTTTAAATTATATATGGTGGGACGAAATTGCATACATTTTATCTTTCACTGAGCCTATATATAACATGCTCAGAGTTTGTGATACAAATAGTCCCACACTTCATTTGGTCTATGAGATGTGGGATACTATGATAGAAAAGGTGAAGACAGTCATTTATAGGCAAGAAGAGAAAGAAGAAAATAATACATCAACATTTTATGAAATTGTTTATGGTATACTAATTGATAGGTGGACTAAAAGTTGCACTCCACTTCATTGTATGGCTCACTCTTTGAATCCTAGGTAAAATTATCCTATTAATACTCATTTTTTTTATAACTTATATATAAAACTATTTAGAAAGTTTTTATAATATAATTTTTTTCATAATTTTTAATTATAAATATTACAACGAAGAACAGATTCAAGAGGCTACAAATACAATCCAACCACATGAGGATAAAGAGATTTCTAGGGAGAGGAATAAGTGTTTGAAAAACTTTTTAAAAACTAGTGAGGATAGAAGAAATGTTGCACTTGAGTATGCTCACTTTTCATCAAAGTCAAATAGTTTTGCTTCTTTTGACTCAATAGAAGATAGGTGGACGTTGAATCTGATGTTGATAGTGAAGATCTTGAAGATTTGATGAAGTCAAAGATTTTATGGGATAAGGGATGTAGTGTTTAGTGAGTCTACATCAATATAAGTAGGTATAATCATCTATCCATTTCTACAGCATGAAGTTCTATCATTTGAAATGAATGAAAATGTCTCTAATCATTTGAATCTTTTAAAAATCCTTTAATCGGTTAATATGTTCTTACGTCTCAGATTTAACTGATATGTTTACAGATTAATTGATTAAAATCAGCTAAAACCACTTTTGACACATTTTTAACTGATGTATTTTTGAAATAATATATTAAAACCACTTAAACTAAGTGTAAGCATGTTTTGTCATAGTTTTAATCAATACATATTCAAATTAGTCGATTAAAAACACTTAATAAGCTTTAGAAAATGTTCTGTCAGTATTTTAATCGATTAAACTTCGAATTAATTGATTAAAATCACTTAAGGATTTTTTTAGTAACTATTTTAATCGATTAAACCATGTTTTTATCAGTTAAAATATTTTTGGAAAGTGTTGTAAAACATTTTAATTGATTAAATAATATTTCCATCAGTTAAAACTGTTAGAATCAAGCTTTTTTAATCGATTAAAAGACGAATTAATCGGTTAATTAAATCGGTTTATTAGAAAAATCTCTATATAATCAGATTTGCTTCAACGTTTTAAAAAGACATCTTTTAGAAATCATTCAAGAAATCAATAGAGATCTTTTCAAGAGAGAAGTGAGCTATTTTTAGTGGGAATTTTTGAAGTTTTTTCTTGAGGTATTTTTGTATTCTTGCTTGTGACAAAACTCATTATGCAGAGGGATTTCTGCATCTACATAATCGGGTTTGATTGTTTTAGTTTCTTCATTCTTTCAATTCTATTTTGTATTGCCTTGGTGTATGGAAGATTGGACACTTGTTCTACAACTAGAATTTGGTTGTAGGTTGAATTCAAGAAATGGAATTTGGTTCTTGGTGCAGGTTTGGTTTTGCAAATGGAATTTGGTTATAGGTTGGGTTTAAGAACTAGAATTTGATTCTTGGTGCAGGTTCAAGAACTGGAATTTGGTTCTTGGTGCAAGTTTCGTTCTGCAACTAGAATTTGGTTGCAGGTTGAGTTCAAGAACTGGAATTTGGTTCTTAGTGCAGGTTGGATTTTCTATAATTTGATTTTGTGAATCAAACTATTCAATCTAGTGGAACTCAACTGGAATTTGGTTGAAAACTGGATGTAGCCTAGTAGTTTGGGTGAACCAGTATAATTCTTGGAGTTTTTTTCCTTTTCCATCACTTTCTTTAATTGTGCTTAAACTTTATTCAATTCAGTTTGATTTTTCTGGTTCAATACTTGATCAGATTTCTTAATCTTTGAAATTGTTAATCTGTATCTGTAAATTGGAAAAAAATTTGTAAATTCACCCCCCCTCTTGATCTCAGCCTATAATTTTAACAATTGGTATTAAGAGCAGGGTCTTGAAAGTTGCTCAAGACTTTCGGTCCTAAATTTTTTTTTTGAAATGACTGAAAACAAATTGCCTTTTTTTGAGGGAGCTTTTATCAATAGACATCCAATGTTTTGTGGTACAAATTATCAATTTTGGAAGATCATAATGAAAATCTTTATTGAATCCATTGATAGGAACATTTGAAATGTTATTGAATTAGGTCCATTAATTACTGATAAAGAATGGTATGCATTAAATGATGATGAAAAGAAGAAAACTTAGTATGACTATACTACAAAAAATATCATAACATTTGCTCTTAACATGGATGAATTTTTCAGGGTATCTTAGTGTAAATCTATTAAAGAAATGTGGGAAGTTCTTGAGGTGACCCATGAAGGAATAACTGATGTAAAAAGAGCTAGAAAGCACACTCTCATAAGAGAATATGAGTTGTTCAATATGCAATATGGAGAAAGCATTATAGATGTGCATATGCATTTTACTCACATCATCAATCACTTAATGGGTCTTGGTAAGACTTTTGATAAAAAAGAATTAAATATCAAAGTTTTAAAATGTCTTGACAGGTCATGGCAGCCCAAGGTTACAACAATCTCAAAATTAAAGGATCTATCCATCATGACCACAACCTCTTTATTTGGTAAACTAAGAAAGCATGAAATGGAGATAAAAAGATTTAATGAGCAGGAAGGTTCAAAAAAGAAAAGAAAAAGCATAGTACTCAAAGTGGAAGATAAAGAAGAAGAAACAGAAGACGAGAGTGATAATCTTGGTCTGCTGGTCAATAAATTCAATAGATTTCTTAAAAAGAAGATTAAAGACAAATCTGGACAGAAAAAGTACACAAAGAAATCAAACTCATTCTTTTAATTATAAGTGTTATGATTGTGGTAAACAGGGGCATGTGAGGATATAATGTCCTGAGAATCAAGACAACAAAGGAGAAAAGATTAAAAAGATAGCCTATATTTCTTGGGATGATAATGATACATCATCAATCGAAAATTCAGATGAAAAAGAAGTAAATTTGTGTTTGATGACTAATCTTGACTCTCCAACCAGTGGTGTAAGTTCTACCTCTTCTAGTAATTCCATGAATCATAGTTATTTACAAGATGCCTTTAACGAAATGCATGAAGAAGCTAAGAGGCTTGAGAAAGAAAATAATATATTAAAGGGCATGAACAACTAGTTAGAAAACAAAGTCAACTCTCTCGAAAAGAAAATTCTTGAAGAAGAAACTGATTCTGAACATTTGAAAATGATTCATAATAGTTTTGAATGTCTGTGTAAAGAAAATCGAACCCTGTGAAAATTGTCTTGAATTGCAAAATAACATTACATATTTAGTAAAAACTATTTCAAAATTTGCACAAGGTAAGGAAAATCTTGATATTCTTCTTGGATCTCAAAAGCTAGTTATTGATCACGCTGGTATTGGTTTCAGACCTATCATTGGCAAGAAAACTAGAGCTTTCAAAAACTACTTTTCATATAGAAAACCTATTTCATCGCCATTCATTACATGTTTCTATTGTATGAAAAGAGGGCATTCTGTGAAATTTTGTAAAGTTAAGAAATATGCAATTCCAAAAGGAAGAATGAAATGGGTTCCCAAGAAATTATTGCAAATAACCTAGGTGGACCCTATTATCTTCAAAAGGGTACCGAAACCATGATTCTTTTTCAGGAACAATGAACTGAAGAATCTTTGGTACCTGGACAATGGTTGTTCAAGTCACATGACTGAAGATATTTCCAAATTTTATTATTTGAAACTTAAATGTGATGGAAATGTTGTTTATAGACATGTCATCAATAGCAGAATTCTTGGAGAAGATGATGGTAAATGTGCAATATTCTTTTTATAGAAACTAATATAGACTACTAGCTGATATTTTCACAAAACCTTTAGCTAGTAATCATTTCTATATGATTAGAATTGAACTAGGCATTACTGCATGTGGCAAACATTACATAATTTCATGTACTTGATAGATTTAATTGATATAAAATATTTTTAATCGATTAAAATACTAGAATCAGCAAAATTATTTTCTTTTAATTGATTAAATTCTCAAAATAATATGTTAAATTCACTTACAGAGAATTTCTGAAAAACTATCCAGTAATATTTTAATCGATTATTCCTCAAATTAATCGATTAAAATATCTCGAGTTTCAGTTTACATTTCTCATATCTTTTTTAATCGATTAAATAAGATTTACATAAGTTAAATTCATTAGTTGGTACAAAATTAATCGATTCTTGCTTGTTTTAATCGATTAATATTTTGTCATTATATTTCTAACCCATATCCAGATAAATTAATTGATGAATTAGTAAAATAATCGATTAGTTTATTCTTGGAAATTGTTTCAGAGTCTTTTAATTGCAGGATTTTGGAAATTAAATAGTCAATCAAGGATTAGAAATCAAGATTCATTATGTGCTAAATCCAGAAACAATATTTAAAGCACTATTGATAAGTCAATCCTTATCCTCCTAAAAGAACAAATTACCTTATACATTCTACAAATCCACTGTTCAGTTCCAATATAACTGTAGTCAGTCAATGGGACATTTCAATTGAAAAAAGCTAGAAACACAACAAGATTCCATTGATTGTCTCACACACTCCAGAATTCATCTTTGAATATGGGATCATGTAGTCAGTCTCCGAGATGAAGGAGTTAAGGTGTCCAAGGGGAATATCTCCGAGGGAAGATGAGCTAGAACAGAGGTTGGCTTTCATCATAGCATGGGTGCTTACACCTAGCGGGAGGAATCATGCTCTGCTGAATGAAGGAGATCTGGTCTCTATTTTTCTTTTAAAATCGAGTTCTACTTCTTTAACTCCTACTTACTCTTTTCTTCTTCTGGATCACTCCTTCTTCTCTTCTGTTAACCACCCGATCTTTTCTTGCTGCAAGAATGTTCAAGAGATCAAGATTTGGGAGACAGAAAAATAATGTCCATCTTTTTATCACAACTCTCTTCTTTTTTATTTTTCTGGATCTGTAATATTTTACTGGTTTCTAACATTTTAAACCTTTAATGTATTATGCATGCTTTATTTTGATTAACTGCTTTTTTCTCTATTTTTTATGAAGCCAAATTGGAAGAAATAAATATTGAATAAAGTCACTAACATAGAAACACCTAGTGACTTCTCTGTAGGATTAAAAAAGGAGTTTTTCTTCATCAAATAGAGGGAGATTGATGTTGATAGTGAAGATCTTAAAGATTTGATGAAGTCAAAGGGTTTATGGGATAAGGGATGTAGTGTTTAGTAAGTCTGCATCAATATAAGTAGGTATAATCATCTATCCATTTCTACAGCATGAGGTTCTATCATTTGAAAGGAATAAAAACGCCTCTAATCATTTTAATCTGTTAAAAATCCTTTAATAAGTTAATATGCTCTTAAGTCTCAGATTTAATTGATATGTTTACTGATTAATCAATTAAAATCAGCTAAAAACACTTCTGACACATTTTTAACCGATGTATTTTCAAAATAATCGATTAAAATCACTTAAACTAAGTGTAAGTATGATCAGTCACAGTTTTAATCGATACATATTCAAATTAGTCGATTAAAAATACTTAAGAAGCTTTACAAAACGTTTTGTCAGTATTTTAATCGATTAAACTTCAAATTAATCGATTAAAATCACTTAAGGATTTTTGAGTAACTGTTTTTAATCGATTAAACCACAATTTTTATTAGCTAAAATATTTCTAGAAAGTGTTGTAAAATATTTTAATGAATTAAACGACGAATTAATCGATTAATTAAACTAGTTTGTTAGAAAAATCTTTATATAAACAGATTTACTTCAACATTTTAAAAACATATATTTTAGAAATCATTCAAACAATCAATCGAGATCTTTTCAAGAGAGAAGTGAGCCATTTTCAGTGGAAATTTTTAAGTTTTTTCTTGAGGCATTTTTGTATTCTTGCTTGTGAAGAAACTTATTCTGCAATGGGATTTCTACATCTACATAATCAGGTTTGATTATTCTAATTTTTTCATTCTTTTAATTCTATTTTGTATTGTCTTGGTGTCTGGAAGATTGGGCACTAATTTTGCAACTGGAATTTGGGTGCAGGTTGGATTCAAGAACTGAAATTTAGTTATTGGTGTAGGTTTGGTTCTGCAACTAGAATTTGGTTGCAGGTTGGGTTCAAGAACTAAAATTAGGTTCTTGGTGCATGCTTGGTTCTATAACTGGAATTTGGTTGCAAGTTGAGTTCAAGAACTGAAATTTTGTTTTTGGTGCATGTTGGATTTTCTGTAATTTGATTATGTAAATCAAACTATTCAATCTAGTGGAACTCAACTGGAATTTGGTTGAGAACTGGATGTAGCCCAGTGGTTTGGGTGAACCAGTATAATTCTTAGTGTTTATTTTTCTCTTCCATCACTTTCTTTAATTCTTCTTGAACTTTATTCAATTCAGTTTGGTTTTCCTGGTTCAATACTTGATCAGATTTCTTAATCTTTGAAATTGTTAATTTGTATTTGTAAATTGCGAAAAAATTTGTAAAGATCAATTCATCTCCCCCTCTTGATCTCAGCCTATAATTTTAATAGGATCCCAAATCTTGGTGGGTGATGCATGGTTCCGATGACCCTTTACTTCAAAAGCTAGCATTGAAGCTTCTTGTACAACCTTACTTGTCATCTTGTTGTGAAAAAAGTTGGAGTACTTATTCTTTCATTCACTCATTGAAAATAAATAAGTTGAATCCTAAAATAACATAAGACTTGGTTTACGTGCATACTAATTTACGACTTCTGGTTAGGCAAAGTGAAGAATATAACCAAGGTAACTCTAAAATATGGGACATTAGTGGAGATGCATGAGATGACTTTAATGATGTTGGAAACCTTAGAGTGACAGACCTTATCTCTTGATAAACTAGACATGGAAGTTTTTTTATTCATCGATGATGCTCAAGGAGGAGATGAAATTGATACTATTTTTATTTCTAAATAATAAGTAGTTATTGTTAACTTTTATTTTACATTTAAATTTTTTAAAGTCATATATACATTATAAAAAAATAAAATAAAAAGGAGCATGAGTTGCTAATGCCAAGGCCATTTTGAATCCACCTGATCATTTGAAATAGAGGAAGACGAGAGTGCTTGTGAAGTCTGGTTGTGGCTTCATAAGAAGCATCACCAGCAATTCTTGCAGAAGTTGAAGACGAAGGTGATGGTAATGATCAAGGCGAGATCATATTTGTTAATTTTTGAAGTTATTAGTGATATATTTATATCTAGTTAGAAATGGGAAGATGGTGTAGTACAGTCTAACCCATAGGAGCACGCCCGATGGAGAGATAATGGAGAAACAAAACAAAACACTTGAGATTTGAAATGAAAAGTTAAGGTCTCAAATGATTGAAATGAAAAAAAAAAAAGGAATCGAAGGTTGTTTGCTAGTGGGCTTCATTCGTAGAAGCTTGTATTCAAATTATTTTATGCTTAAAGGATGAAATTTTTTTACCAAGAAACGGGTTGGCAAAGGAGAAGACGCAGAGACCAAGAGAAGGAAAAGTCTCCTTCTTCCTCCAAGACGGAAGCGATGAGTAAAAGAGAGAACTGTAAAACTAAGAGTTATGACAGTGAGAGAAAAGGTAAGAAAAATTGAACTCTTTCGTTATGCTTTTCAAGGTTATACAAAAAGAAAGCTAAACATTCCTTCAATAGGTAAAGGTTGTTACAAAAGGGGTAAAAGAGGGAAAAGAAAGAAAAAACTCTAAATAACTAGATTACAGGTAAAATAGAAACCCTAAGACCCTTTAGGTCATAATACCCTCCCCTCAAGTTGGATGATGGATATTTATCATTCCAGGCTTGGGAAGAATAGATATGAAGGAAGCTCGATGAAGCGATTTGGTGAAAATATTTGCAAGTTGGTTGTTGGAGCTGATAAGAAGAAGATGGAATAAGTTGTTTTTTAGTTTTTCATGAACCACATGACAATCAATGTTGATGTGCTTCGTTCTATCATGAAAATTAGGGTTTTACACGATATATCTAGTAAATTGGCTATCACAGTATATAACAGCATAGGCGTTAGGTGAAATGTTGAAATCATGAAGGAGATAGTGCATCCATTGTAGCTCACAAACGGTAGCGGCACAGGTTGTGTATTCAACTTCTGAGGAAGATCTGGAAATAGTGTTCTATTTTTTTTATTTCTAGGAAATCAAAGAAGATCCTAGGAAAATGCAATATAACCAATGATGTTGCGTCTAGTATTGGGACATGTTGCCCAATCTAAGTCACTGTAGCCTTGTATTTGTATGTCATTATCTAAGGGAAATAAAAGACCATGAGTAGGGTTGGCTTTCACATATCTGAGAATGTGTTGAGCTACCTTGTGATGATAAACTATTGGATACTACACGAATGACATAATAAATAACAAAAAATGTTATATCAGGTTTAGAATTTGTTAGGTAGAGAAGCTTCCTTATTAGACATCTATAGGGTTCAAGGTTGATCAGTGGTTCTCCTTTTTCAAAGAGGGCTTTGATGTTGCTTATGAGGGGGGGGACTGGCAAGGTTTACTATCCATCATTCTAGCTTCAATTAGGATGTCCAGGGAGTATTTTATCTGACATAGGTGAATTCCCTTTTTGGACCTAACAATTTCAAATCCTAGGAAGTATTCTAATTTTCCTAGATCTTTGATTTTGAAGGCTTTGTGTAGAAGAGTCTTGGTTTTTTCAATTTGGTCAATACTATTTCTTGCAAGAATAACATCATCTACATACACAAGAAGAGTGGTAAAAGTAGTAACAAATTTGTGCGTAAAAAGAGAGTAATCTGACTTTGATTGGATATATCCTATAGAAATGAGAAAGGAAAAGAGTTTTACAAACCATTGGCGGCTTGCTTGCTTAAGACCTTAAAAAGGATTTAGTCAATCTGCATACCTGCTCGGTCTTGACAACATTGAGTCCTGGTGGAGGAGTCATGCAAAAAAGCATTGTCTACATCAACTTGGTACAAATGTCAATTGTTTGTTGTTGCAAGAGCTAAAAGAAGCCTTAAAGTAGTTAATTTTGCAACAGGGGGGAAAAGTATCAAAAAAATTTGTTCCTTCTAATTGTGTATATCGCTTAGCAACAAGTATAGCCTTATATCTTTCAATTGAACCATCAACATTATATTTAATTTTAAAAACCCATTTACACACTATAGTTTCTTTCCACGAGGTAAATTAGTAAGAAGCCAAGAGTTCTTCTTTTCTAAAGCCTCTATCTCTTTGTTTATAGAAAGGTTCCATTCAACTTTTTACTAACTTCAACATATGTTTTGGGTTCATAGTCTTTGGATAAAGCAAGAATGTAATTTAAATGATCTTTAGAGAAAGACATATAGGATAAAATAAAACTAATGATTTCTTGGAAGCTTTGTCCAAAAATGGAATTGTGCACCTGATAAGGTTTTCGTGATCTATTGGATCTTCTAAGGTTTTGATCATTTTCTTCCTCTTCCTGTTGATTAGCTTTACTTCTAGTAGCACCATTATCCCTATTATCTTCATTTATACTACTATCATTGTTGACAATAGAATGTTCTAGAGAACTATCATCCTTTTCCCTGTTGTATATGTCATAACAAGTAATATCGTCCAGAAGAAAAATAAAATTATCTTGCACATCATTAATCTATTTATTTTCATAGTTAGAGATTTTATAAGGGAAGATGTTTTCATAAAAACTCACTTTGTGACTGACAATTATCTCTCTAGTTTTAATGTCAAGAAGAACATAGCTTTTCATACCAGTTTTGAACCCAAGAAAACACATTTTCTAGCTCTCGGATCATGTTTAGATCTAAAACTTTCAAGGGTGGAAGCATAAGCAAGATATCCAAAAACCTTCAAATTGAGATAAGTTGGAGGTTTATCATGCAATAATTCATATAGAGTTTTATTTGAAAGAACATAGCTAGGTAATCTATTAATAAGATGTATATTATGAGTAACAACATAGCACCACTAAGACTTAGGAAAATTAGATTTAAAAAAGTAAACTCCTGGCAATATTGAGGATGTCTTGATGTTTTCGTTCCACAACAGAATTTTGTTATAGTGTCTCAACACAACTTCTTTGATGATTTATACCAAAACTGTTATACAAATCAGTATCACCAAATTCATACCCATTATCAATTTTAATGGGTTTAACAACTATACCAAACTGATTTTTTATATAAATAATGAAATTCAATAAAAGTTTTCTACTTTCAGATTTAGCATGCATAAAGAAAAGCCATGTGTGCCTACTATGATTCTCCATAATGCTTAAAAAATATCAATGATCATGAATAGAAGGCATAGATATAGGCCCCGAATGTCAGCATGTATCATATCAAAAATTTTGGAGGAACAACTGTCACTCTTAAGAAAAGACACTTTATGTTGTTTAGAAAAATGACAAATGTCACAAACATCAACACTAGAATAACGAATATAAGGAAAGGTTTTACAAATTTCTTTAATAACCCTATCTACTGGGTATCCTAATTTGTAATGAAAAAATTAATATAATATTTTGTACAATTTAAGATAGTTCCAACATTAAAATCAGTAAAAGAAAGAAAATTGTTAAGGTAATATAGCCCATTGTTGATGCTAGCTTGCCCAATCATCTTAGATGAAGTAATTTCCTGTATATGGTAACACTTAGCTAGAAAATCAACTTGTAGTTCAAATCTTTAATGAGAGTTTGAACTGAAATCAAATTGAAATTAAATTCTAGAAGATATAAAACATTAAAGATAAAATCTTTAGAAAATTGAACCATTCCAACAAAATTGGCAATGACACATGAGTTATTAGGCAACTTAATATTTACTGGTTTTATTCTATAAAAGGAACTTAAATGTTTTTTATTATGGGTTACATTATCAATAGCACCAAAATCTAGGATCCAGAATTTATTACCTTCTTTGGTGTTGGTGGTTGAAATATTGTTGTTGTTCCTTTGAATATGGCTAATGTTGTTGTTCCTTTGAATATGACTAATGTTGTGCCTAGAATTTTTTGGTTCTTCATCAAGTTTTAGTAGCTTCTTCATTTGTTCTATAGTGAAAGCCAGGTTTTTTTCTTTAGTATCTTGTCTATCACGTTCAAATTCTCCACTTTTTGATCATTGTTGTTGTAATTGTTCCTTTGTTTGTATACCATTGAGGGTATCCATGCATGGAATAACATTTATCAATCGTGTGATTCATTATGGGAGTAAGAATACTGCTTCCCATACTTCGAATTCCTTCCTCTTCCTCTTCCTTGAGTATGCTGTGCATTTTCGCTTCCCTGTCCTCTCTAAGATCCTTGCTCTTGTTTGTAATTTCTTTCAACAATATTAAGTAAAACTTTACTTTCAACATCAAAATTATTAGTGTGCCTTTCTTGTTGCATAATCATGAAAAAAACTTTGTTCATGTTTGGCAGAGGCTCCATTAAAAGAATATGAGTTTTAATGTTATTGTAGGAATGATTTAGGCCCATTAAAAAATATGACATATTCATTTTCTCTAGTTTTCGTGGAATTTCTAGGCAGATCACATTCACAAGGTTTTCCACAAACATAGTTGGGAATAGGCCTTAAAAAATATAATTCTTCCCACAAAGTTTTCAAATAAGTATAATACTATATAACACTTTTCTCACCTTACTTAGTGAACTTCTTGCAGAATATCTAAGACACGAAAATAATCCTCCTTTAAGAATCTATCTCTTAATTCATCCTAGAGCTCCTTGACATTGTCAATGTATACAACACTGTCAGTTATTTGGGAAGACAACATTCTATTGATCCAAGAAAGAATGGTCACATTTGATCTTTCCCATGCTTCGTAGATAGGATCATCTTTTTTAGGAGTCTTGATGCTTCCATCTAAAAACTTGAGCTTTTTCTTGGACAGAAGAGCTCTCTTCATACTTCTGCTCCAAGAAATGTAGTTGGTTTCATTTAAGAATTGAGGAATAAGAATAGAACCAAGGTTTTATCCTGGGTGAAGGAAGTAAAGACTTCTAAGGATGAGAGACTGATCTATGTTGTTGGTCTGTGTGGTGGCAGCACTAATATTGGTGTTATTCTCCATGATACAGACATGCAAGATCCAAAAACCTATTAAAAAAAGGGAAGCAATGGAAAAAGAGGATGCCTTAACACCCACTCTGATACCATATTGAAACTATTTCATTCTTAAAAGATGAAAATGTTTTACCAAGAAATGTGTTGACAAAGAAGACATAAACACCAAGAGAAGGAGAAGTATCCTTCTTCCTCCAAGACGGAAGCCATGAGCAAAAAAGAGAAATGTAAAATCAAGAGTTGTATTAAAGAGAAAAGGTAAGAAAAACTGAAATATTTTGTTATGCTTTTCAAGGTTATACAAAAAGAAAGCTAAACATACATTAAATAGGTAATGATTACAAAAGAAGGAAAAAAAAAACTCTAAATAACTACGTTACAAGTAAAATAGAAACCCTAAGACCTTTTAGGTCACAATACCTTCATAATCCTCCACATTCTCACTCTTCGTGCATAATGCTCACACACATTTTCTTATGCTTTATTCATTATATCTATTACTTCTCTCAAATATAATGGATTAACTTCTTTTTTAACTACAATGTTTTTCTTCATTCAACAATAAGTGCATTATTGAGTATTCTTACATGTAGTTAAAATGGTCTTGCATGAGTGTATAAATCAATTTGTATTTAAAAGAGAGTTGTTGTAAATAACTTCACTAATGGTCAAATTTCTTTAAACAATGTTGTTGCTCTGTGTTATGAATTTGGGGATTGATGGGTTAGTTTTTTGGAGTAATGAGAAGGTATTTGTGTTTTGTGAGAGTGAAAGGAAGTAATCGGAAGCATGACAGGGTGTGAGAGTGTAGAAATTTTCTCAATTCTAAATGGAGGACGTTTGGGAAGGGGTGGAGGAGTATGAGTAATGCACGGTGGGAAAAAAGTTTGACGAAAAATTTGACAAGTGGTTTCGCAAATGGAGCGTAGGACATCCAAGAGTTGTGAACTATTAAGTGGTAAAAAGTTGATATAATTATGCCTTGAATTGTTATGAAACCACTTAACTTATGTTAATTCTAATATGTTTTTCTCCCAATATAGGATGAATTCGAGAATACCTTGATACAAGAGTAAGGAGCATAATTGTCAGCATAATTGGAGTAAAATTAAAAAAAAGAAGAGCGCTTAAGCCAATGAATGATGCGAGACCCGACCCAAATTCTCTTATAAAAAGATAAATTGTGTTTTGAGAAAAGGAAGTAGTCTTGGAGATGAGGAGGCACGACTACTGTTAGAGTTTTGTCTAATCTTCATCAATTCTTCACTTCTTTATCAATTGGAGCATTGTAATGGCCAACATGAGTGGCTAACTTCATTCTCTTAGGATTCGGTGCACTTCCTTTGAACTCTTTTGTATCATGGTGATATTTTGAGATATTAATCTATGCTTTGATGTTGTTATTCTTATCCTTTATGCTTTGGAATGATTTATTCTTGATTGTTTGAGGTATGATTGGAAAATATATCTTGAACCCTAGATCACGGTAGGAATATTTGTTACGTTAATTTCCAGGAATGGAATGAATGTATCAAGTGCTTAAACACCCTAACCCTAATGCTGGAAAATCTCTTAATTGTGTGAGGAATCAACATTTATTAGGTTTTCTTATGAATTTCATGTGTGAGGAATCAACATGGATGATTTGAGTAGGTGGCATCAACATTGTTAGGTTAATTGACATTCTTAATTGATTTAGTCATTACAAAAGAGGGATAAGGAAGGAAGCCAATCCTAAGTACCTTTAATTGATATTTTCTCAATAATTTACAGTTTTTTGTCATTTAATTTCAATTCAACTCTTATTCGCAAAACTCAATCTGTTTAATCTACTTAGTAAGCATAATTGGGAATTTCCATTGAAACTGTTCCTCGTGGGATCGACTTTTATTTAATCAAAATACTATACTGCGATTGATAATTTTGGTACGCTTGCCAATAATTCAACAAGTATTTCTAGTGCCGTTGCCGGGGAATGGTGTTCTTTGAGAACTCTTTGTTTAGCTTATTGAGTATTTTATTTTTATTTTTGTTTTTGTTTTATTATTATTATTATTATTTAGTTTTTAGTTTGTGCTAATATTTGCTTGAGTTACTCTTTTGATTTATGCGTTTAAGAGGACAGGTATCTTTAGAGCAGCTTAGAATTTAATCTAGAAATTGAAAAAACAACTCGTAGGAACCAGGGTAGAAAAAGAAGGGAAACTCAAGAACAAGCTACAAGAGAATCCGATAATTCTTATTTCACACTTGATTTACCAAACCCAATTATAGAAGATATGGCGGAAGAAGGAGCAAATCTGAATACAAATCCAAATCAAAATCCAAATGCAAATCCACCTAGAAGAACTCTTAGAAATTGTGTTATGCAGCAAGGTCCAAGGCATTTTTCCAGCATTGTCATTCCGGATGATCATACATTGTAGATGAATCCATCCTTCTTAAGCTTGATTAGTGTTCATCAATTCACTGGATTGGATCATGAAGACCCTTATATTCATTTGTCTACTTTTTGTGAGTTGATTGGTACCATGGGATTTAGAGCAACAAATCTTGAATCTACATATTTGATATTATTTCCTTTTTCTTTGGTAGGTAGGGCAAAGGAGTGGCTGAAAGCACATCCTAATCAGAGTTTGACTAATTGGAGTAGTGTAGAAGAGAAGTTTCTGAATAGATTTTTCCCACCATCCCGCTACATCAAAGCAAAATCTGACATCACTTCTTTTAGACAAGGAGCAGATGAACAATTTTGTGAAGCATGGGAGAAATTTAAATCACTGTTGAGAAGTTGCCCTAATCATGGATTTGATGACGTTTCTCAGTTGAATATTTTCTATAATGGCTTGCGACATGATGCAAAGATGCTATTAGAGGCTGCAGCAGGAGGATCCATGTTGGATGTAGAAATTGATCATGCCACCAGAATTATTAATGCACTAACCTTTACAGACCAATAGGCCCAACATGATAGACATCCAATTCAAAGGAAGGGAGTTCTTGAACTTAACAGCTCAGATGCTATCTTAGCCCAGAATAAATTTTTGATGCAACAAATTGAAGCATTGAACTAGAAAATAGAGAAATTACCTCAACAAATGCACATAGTACAATCTATTCCTAATCAACAGATGAGTTGTGACGTGTGTGGAGGTGAGCATGCAAATGAGCAATGCTCTTATCAAGGCAACATTCAACAAGAAGAAGCTAATTATATGGGTGCTCAAGGTAGTAGTCAAGGCAGACAAGGTAATTTTCCTAATCCTAATAATTATCAGAATAATTTTGCACAAGGATGGAGAGGGAATTAGAATCAGAATCAGAATTTTGGGTGGAAACAAGGTGTTAGTTCAACTACTAGACAACCTACATTTCAACAACAGTCATATCAACAACCTCCATATCAATAGCAATAACAACATTATCCTTCAGTGCCTGACAGAATAAGTAAACTGGAGGATATTGTAGAAAATTTTATGCACAGCACTATGGCTAATCAGAAAAATACTGAGGCTTCATTCAGAAATATAGAGACCCAGATAGGTCAACTGGCTAAGCAATTATCTGAGCAGTAACAAGGAGGACAATTTTCAGCTAATACACAAACCAATCCAAAGGAGCAGTGCAATTCAATAACTACAAGGAGTGGAAAAATTGTAGGTAAGGGGATTGGTGACAATATAGTTGTTGAAGAAAAAGTTTTGGTAAAAGAAGATGAAGAGCAAGAAAAGGAGAATAATAAAGAAAGACATATCCCTAATAAGAAGAACGAAGAGGGAGAGAAAAAATAAAAGATAGAAAAAGGAGGGAGTCAAAAACCATTTGTAGAGAAGTTACCATATCCCAAGGTTCCCTCACAGATAGATAAAGAAAGACAATTCACTAGGTTTATGGATATTTTCAAGCATTTACAAATTAATATTCCATTTATGGAAGTTATGGAGCAGATGCCGACTTATGCAAAATTCATGAAAGAGTTGTTAACTAAGAAAATGAGATTTACTGCAGAAACAATGGAGCTAGAAGCAGGATGCAACGCTATAATTCATAAATCATTGCCTCAAAAGTCCAAGGATCCTGGCAGTTTCACTATACCAGTCACAATTGGGACATTACAAGTAAGTAAGGCATTACTCGATTTGGGTGCTAGTATAAATCTAATGCCTTTGTCTATGCTTAAAAGAATAGGAGACTTGGAAGTAAAGCCTACAAGAATGACACTGTAACTAGCTGACAGATCTCTAAAGATTCCTTATGGAGTAGCAGAAGATGTTTTAGTTAGAGTGAATAAATTCATATTTCCTGTTGATTTTTTTATTATGGACATGGAGGAAAATGAGGAAGTCCCATTGATCTTGGGAAGGCCATTTATGAAGACTGTCAAAGTAATTATAGATGTTGATATGGGCAAGTTGAAAATTAGAAGTGGAGATGATGAAGTTAATTTTAATATGTTTGAAACTGTACAACAACCGAAAGACAAGAAAGATTGTCTCAGAATAGATACTTTTGAGGAATTACCCATCTCAACTGCAAACAAGATTACAAGCATGTTGCACAACCCCAAAGACATCTTAGTCTGACTATGAATGAAGTTGTTCAAAGAGAGGTACTGAAACCTCCTAAAGCAGGTATGATTTATCCAATCTCTGACAGTCGTAAGGTTATTCGCAATGAAAATAATAAATTCATTCCCACAAGGACAATCAAGGAATGGAGAATGCGTATATATCACCTTGATCACTCACCTGCATGAGCCCTAAAGCAAATAGGCGTCGAGCTGAAGACGTTAAACAAGCGCTTCTGGGAGGCAACCCAATGTTTTGATTTTTTTTTTCTTTTTGCAGTTTAAGTTTTTTTGTGCATTTTTCTTCCTTAGGTTCTTTCTTTGCAAGATTGCTCCAGGTACACAGTGCACTTCTCCTCAAGACTTTGAAGTCTTACTTCAATGGCCTAGGGACAGTCCAACTTTTCCGGAGGGGGTGATAAAGTCTGCAGCTGAGGCTAAGGCACAAGATAAGGTGTAGATGACAAGTGAAGAAAATGAGGGAGGAAACTTACTTTGTTTTTAATGTTTTTAATTGCTTTATTTTAAATTTTGAATTCCCTTGTTGTCCCATAATTTGTTTTAGAGTCATATATGAGATTATTGTTTATTATCTAATTCAAATCTAGAACGTGAAAAATCATTTTGATTGTTTCCAATAACAAGTGATTTTGGGATGATGAGTTTGATAGTGAAAAGGAATTGATGAGGAGAATTATGAATTAACTGAATTGGAGAAGCTAGCCAAAACCCAGGTGAGCAAAGTACCACAAATAGATAAATTGAGTATCAACACTTTGTGATGATAACTGATATTGGTTGATTCTTTGATGTGATTACATGTTAGCAAGACTTAAAAATGATAAAGGCATTTTTTCTTTGTAGTAGATATAACCCAGAGCCAAATAGCCAGCCCTACATTAATTATAGGACATCCATTTGAACCCCTTATGAACCAAAAATAATATTATTTCTTAAACAGAACCCTTAAGCCTAAACACTATTTATCTACCTTCCTATATTTGAGAAAGGAAATGAGTATGAATGTCACTATGTTTCTTATTGTTGGATATTACTATTGTTGTCCTACAGGTATTATTGGGGTGTTATTCTTAAAAAAAAAGTGTAAAGAAAAAGGAAAAGCAAAGCTTAAAAATTGGCAAAGCCAAAAAGGATACATGCAAAAGCATGGAAAAAAAAAGTATAAAGGTAGTTCAAGGGGGGAATAATAACTTGTGAGATTATTATTAACTCATTGTCATTGTGTTAGGGAAAAAAACATGAAGTTTGAAACCTGACTTGAGGAATTGTTAATCCAGAATCATTCATATGAGTTGAATTTCTCAAATATTTTATTTTGTATATCCCAGAAAAACCAATAATTCTTTCTTAGCCCAGCCCCATTACAAGCCTCAAAATACCTTTTGATTTAAGTCTTGTTTAACAATTGTTGATTGCTTGAAGATGATTATCAATATTGGATTGTCTAAATGAAGTGATTGAATGAGATAAACACTTACCTGTGAGAATTAGAGATCAGTATATATAACTCTTTTTGAGAGATCATGCTTCTTTGAGGATAGTTGAGGACTAATTATTCTTTGTTGGTTTTTGTAACTTGAATGCTTATGTGTTCTATTTTCATTTGGAGTTGTGAGCATCACCTCTGAAAATTTTTATGTTGTGGTTCTGGAAGAGAAAGAGATAATAGGTGATGATTTTGTTTTGGAAAAACTACTTTGCTTGAGACAAGCAAGATTCTAGGTTGGGGGGAGTTGTTAAGTGGTAAAAAGTTGATATAATTATGCCTTGAATTGTTATGAAACCACTTAACTTATATTAATTCTAATATATTTTTCTCCTAATATAGGATGAATTCGAGAATACCTTGATACAAGAGTAAGAAGCATAATTGTCAGCATAATTGGAGTAAAATTGAAAGAAAGAAGAGCGCTTAAGCGAATGAATGATGCGAGACCCGACCCAAATTCTCTTATAAAAAGATAAGTTGTGTTTTGAGAAAAGGAAGCAGTCTTGGAGACGAGGAGACACGAATACTGTTAAGGTTTTGTCTAATCTTCATCAATTCTTCACTTCTTTATCAATTGGAGCATTGTAATGGCCAACATGAGTGGCTAACTTCATTCTCTTAGGATTCGGTGCACTTCCTTTGAACTCTTTTGTATCATGGTGATATTTTGAGATATTAATCTATGCTTTGATGTTGTTATTCTTATCCTTTATGCTTTGGAATGATTTATTCTTGATTGTTTGAGGTATGATCGGAAAATATATCTTGAACCCTAGATCACGATAGGAATATTTGTTACGTTAATTGCCAGGAATGGAATGAATGTATCAGATGCTTAAACACCCTAACCCTAATGCTGGAAAATCTCTTAATTGTGTGAGGAATCAACATTTATTAGGTTTTCTAATGAATTTAATGTGTGAGGAATCAACATGGATGATTTGAGTAGGTGACATCAACATTGTTAGGTTAATTGACGCTCTTAATTGATTTTAGCCATTACAAAAGAGGGATAAGGAAGGAAGTCAATCCTAAGTAGCTTTAATTGATATTTTCTCAATAATTTACAGTTCTTTGTCATTTAATTTCAATTCAACTCTTATTCGCAAAACCCAATCTGTTTAATCTACTTAGTAAGCATAATTGGGAATTTCCATTGAAAGCTGTTCCTCGTGGGATCGACTTTTATTTAAATGAAATACTATACTTGCAATTGATAATTTTGGTACGCTTGTCAATAATTCAACATGAACTCACTTCCAATAAGGATATTTTTTGTTATGAAACCTAACTCAAACCAACTTTAAATTTGGTCAATCTGGTTTACGTAGTTAAATTTAATTTAACTTTTCTCAATTTAAAGTTGAAATAAGGAAAAAAATAAAAAGAAAATAATCTAGTAACTTGTTACATAGATAGATGTTCGCATGATATTCCGGTTACTTACAAAATTATAATAAAAGATATGATACACCATAGATAAAAATGAAAAAAAAATCGATGTTCTTTTATATTTATATATATATATATATATATATATATATATATATATATATATTTACATTTACATGGTTAGAAAGGTGATTTTGTTAATTGTTATTCACTAATATTGTATAATTTGGAATTATATAATAATATAATTTTTAATTTTTAAAAATTAATGAAATGTCATGTTAACCAGTGCAGTATTTAAAAAAAAAAATTCATAGATTGAGTGGAATAAGATCATAATACTACAAAATTTAGCTCAAATGAATTGGATTAATTTTGCTCAATCAAATTACTTTTAACTATTAAAAAACAAGGGAAAAAATTGAACTAAACACTACAAAAAAAAAAACTATTATCTACGGCAAAAATCCATAAATAATGGCAAAAATTCGAAATTTATAGGTAATGTCATTTTACCTACGAATTTTTTTCAATAGGAAATATGTAAGTAATCCAGTCATAAGTAATTTACCTATGGAGTTACTGTCAATACCATCCAGTGGATAATTATCTACGAGATGGTATTACCTACAAATAATATAATTTTTTATTTTTAAAAAGTAATGAAATGTCATGTTAACGAGTGTAGTACTTAAAAAAAATCATTTGTGGATTGAGTCCAATAAGATCATAATACTACAAAATTTAGCTCAAATTGTTTGGATTAATTTTTCTCAATCAAATTACATTTAACTATTAAAACACAAGAAAAAAATTAAACTAAACATTACAAAAAAAAGCCTTATTATCTATGGCAAAATCCGAAATTCGTATGTAATGTCATTTTACCTACATATTATAATCCGTAGGTAATGCACTCGCTTGAAAAAAATATTTGTATTTATTAGAGAAATATCACTAGGAGGAATCAAACCCAATATCTTAGAATTGGAGGTTAATACTTCAACTAGGGATGGCAAAACGGGCCAGTCAGCCTCGTTTTGGCCCATCCCGCCTTTGGCCTGTTAAAAGCGGGGCGGGTTGGTCCGTTATAGTCATGACAGACTGTAGACCTTGGCCTGCCCCGCCATAATTTAGAAAAAAATAATTTATTTTTTAAATCAAAATTTTCAATAAATTTTGATAATAAGATTATTATTTGTTTGTCAATAATTCAATATATATATATATATATATATATATATATATATTATTTCAATTTAATAATATAAATCAATACATTGTTTTAAGAAATTATAATTTAGAATAATAATAAAATTTACATAATAATAAATAATAACAATATATATATATATATATATATATATATATATATATATATAACGTTAAAACTTATAAAATTTATATTTTTTATATTGAAAAATTCAAATACCTATATCTTTTTTATTTGATAAAACTTCATATTATTCGTGTTTTAGTAATTTTTACACCTTTAATTCAAGTCATAAGGATAAAAATAATCGGTGCTTAGGAGAACAAAGAAAATAGGAGAGAAAATGTTGTATTTTAGTAAGGAGAATATTTTATGTGAGTGAAACTTTTTTAATTCTCTTTTTAAAAATTTTAACTTTATATATTATCTTTATAATTAACTTTATTATAATAAAAATTTAATTTTTTATTAATTTGCGAGTCGCGGATCGACCCGCTTCGTCCTGCGGGTTGGCCGACAGGTTGGCGGGCATGGCGAGGCGGGCTAAAGTGGACTGAGTGGGCTGAAAACATCAACCCGCCCCATCATATTATAGCAGTCGTGGCCGGCCCTACTGGACCTGGCCGTTTTGCCATCCCTAACTTCAATCACTAAGTTATTAGGATATTCTGATAATAATTTACAAATAAATATAATTTATATATTTATTTATTTATATATTTATATATTTATTTATTTATATATTTGTATATTTATATATATCTATATATCTATATATCTATATATCTATATATCTATATATCTATATAGTTATATAGTTATATATTTATATATTTATATATTTACATATTTATATATTTACATATTTATATATTTACATATTTATATATTTATATATTTGATATAATTCTCTTAATGTGATATAATTTACTTATGGATTGTAATTCGTATGTAATTTATCTATGGATAGTAATTCTTTAGATAATGAATAATTATCCATGGATGATATTATTTCCTACGGATAGTAATTTCGTAGGTAATGAATAATATTCACGAATGACATTACTTACGGACAATAATTCTATAGGTAATAAATAATTACTCACGGAAGACATTACCTACGTATAATAATTTTCTAGGTAATGAATAATTTACATATGGATAGAATTTTGTAGGTAATATTTGTATGTAATATATATTTTTCCTACGGATTTTTATCCATATGTAATATTTTGTAGATAATATTTTTTTTAATGTAAATAAGAGAGTTAAGAATATAGCAATAAAAAAAATGTGTATTCTAATGGTTATCTTTTCATTAAAACTATATATATTATATAAATTGTGGATTGTGTTGTCTCTATAGAATTCTCAAAATTGACCTAACCTAACCAAAGGTAACGCAAAAATTATTCCAGATAATTCTCTTTTCATTTACTCAATTTGGTTCATGATATCAAGCTTTGAAGAGAGATATTTTACAAAACAAATTATTTTAGTCAAATTAAACATAACTGACTTTTAATTAATATACTTAAAGAGTTTGATACAAGTGATAAATGTGCTCCTTGAAGTTGAATTGAAAACAATTATTAATCAAATTGTTTTTATATTCTTGTCGAGTCAAATTAGTTTAGAATAAATTAGTTTAAACCATATGAAAAAATAAATTAAATTTAGTTTATAAAATTTTGAAGACCAAGCATGGTCAATTTCAAAAATAAAAGATGTAGCAGCTACTAAATAATTAATAAACAAGAACCTACACCATGCTTCACTTTTTATGATAAAAAGAACGAAACTCTACTTTGCTTTATTTTGTATAACAAAACATGGATGTGGGAAATTAAATATGAACACGACGTTGCTGTACGTTGTTGACTTTTCGCCACCAAAATTCATAACTGTCGATAAATAATCATTCAAACTGCTTCCATCATTTTGTTCTAGTTTCTAACTTGCGTGTTTCTTCTGCAACTTCCTTTTATATATACATATATAAATTAATTTGAATACAAATAAAAATTCTTGTTAATATAAAGTTGATATATACTATATTAATTACCAGTTTAAGGATATGTTTGTCGCATTTGGTTTCTCCGTAAGATCGAGCATCTCTAGGAACTTTTTGGTAATAGTAGTTGGAAAATAAATATAAATATTTTAATATGAATAGTGGTTTAAAAATGAGTGAGAATTGTTTGTACAAATAATTTTCTTTTAATTTTAAATAATTTAATTAGGAGATTTATAATAAATTTATTATTTATTATTATTATTAAATAACTGTATTTAGATATACTTTTAGCATACATCTTTAATTATTATATAGTCACTTCTTTTATATTTTCCTTTTGAATAATCACTAGATATGATTAATGTCACCCTATTTTCTGAGTAAAGTGTTAGAAGACTCTTCGTAAACGAGACTTTGTCATTTGAAGATGGACGGTAAATACGATAAAAAAAAAAAAAAACGTGACAGCATACGACTGTCATGATATGTTAACGATTTTTTTATTTTTATTTTATAGAATAAATTGTTAAAATAAAGTAATTCGTGAAAAAATATATTAGTATTATTTACCATTTGAATTTATAAATTTTTATCTAAATTAAAGTTATTTTAATTAATATTCTATGGAGACTAATTTTATTTTAAATAATATTTTATTTAAATTATACTTTAAGATAAAAAATTATTAAAATATATTTTAAATAAATATTTTAAAATAATTTTATTTAAAATAAAAGTAAAATAAAATAAAATAAATTTGTGGGTATCCGTGAATACTTAAGTATAATAATTTCGTAATTTTTTTTAAATGAATACTTGACGAATAACGGGAGATTTATTTTGGAATTGAAACTTAAGAATCTTTAGAGATAATTATTTATCATGGATGTATACAAATCATTATGAATTTCACAAACAAGTGTGATATTCTTGCAAATTTAAATAACTTTATTTAATTTTAAACAACTCTGGCATAAAGTCTATAATAAAAAAGTAATAATTTTTATTCCTGAACATTTCTTATAAATAACTTTGGTTAGAGATTGTCTAAAGTGTTACCTACATCTAGAGAGAGAAAAATATAGAAGAGAAAAATAACAAGTTTAAAAGAGATATATGATGTAATAATGAGAAGATAGACCAAGAGAAAGAAAAGGTGGCTAATTGTTAAGTATTTACAATGGTACAACAATGGAGAGAAATTTACCAAGAGATCTTTTAATCAAATTTTCAAGACTCATGTTTATAATGAATGTATTCCTAAGATAATAGTTTTTTCATGCAAGATCATCGTACTCAC
Organism: Sphenostylis stenocarpa; assembly: GCA_963425845.1. Taxonomy (NCBI): domain Eukaryota; kingdom Viridiplantae; phylum Streptophyta; class Magnoliopsida; order Fabales; family Fabaceae; genus Sphenostylis; species Sphenostylis stenocarpa. Next base: position 17,017,618 of record OY731402.1, on the reverse strand, counting down.
TCACCCATGAAGGATATTGTACTCCCTGTGCTACACCATTTGTCAACAACAAGGTACCTTGTATGATGTCATTCTGCGGGGTCTTCGGAGAAATGGAACGACAAATAACTTAATGTAACGAAGTGGTACATATGGGCAGCCAATTCTTGGACGAGTAGCATCAGGATTGGGTTATGGTGGAAGGGTGTAATCGAGACACTAATGCAACAGACCCATGGGTGATGGTGCGATCATTCATCCTAATGCTATATATACTTATTTTTATACGCATCATATGAGACTTTTCTATTAAACCGTCAAGATGTCCAAAGAGTAGATGCCCATCATGCAATGCAACATGACAAAGATCCACAATCATTATTTAATCATATAATTTTATATGGATTAAGATGTTTTTATGTTTTGAAATTTAATTTCTCAATTAATAAAGTGCTAGTAAGATTTATACATTCTCATTGTCAATAATCATGTTACATATTTTCTCATTTATGTGTCACCTAGTATGAAAAATATGTTCACCTTGCTAGATTTCACTATCTCCCTTACGTTAAATGCTAAGAGGGTGTATCTCCGTATAAAAGTTCACAAACATCAATATTACCACAATCCTCCAAATGGTTATATTTCATCATTACTTAACACACACTTATCCATTGTCCATTACAATTATTAATTGCTCTTTTATTTGGGTATTGAGAAATAATATGTTTAACTTCTTCAAACTTGAAACACCTTATGTCAAATTATTTATAGCCACAAGAAATATAATAATTAGCTATAAATATTTACTAGAAAATTTATTTTTCACTAATATGTAATTAATTAGTGATGAAATGGTAAATAAACAAGATTGTAAATATATTAATTATATATATATATATATATAAATTATTTAAAAATAATAATAATTTTTTTTAAATATCTAAAATTTTTTGATAAATATTTAAAATTATTTTTTGTAAATTTTTTATAAATTTAAATTTATAGGAAGTATTTAATAATATTTAAATTAATAGAAAATTTTATAAATAATATTTTTTTATAAATTTTTTTAGAAATTAGTCTTTATAAAAAAGAAAAAAATTATTATATTCAAATATTTATTTAATTAAATATTATTTTAAATATAAACATCTTTAATATAATAATAAATATTTTTTTTAAATTATAAAAATTTTATAATTTTTTTAATAAAAATACTAAATTAATCTTTTCGTCAATCCTCTTCACATTTCCACCAAAACCCTAAAATTGTTCTTCTTCACGCTGCTACCACTGCGGTTGTTGCTGTCGCTACCGTGCCGCTGCAACTACTACGTCAACGACGCCGTTGTGGTTATTACACCATTGCCGCGGCCCTACCGCACTGTTGTCGCTACCGCTGCCTTATCATGCATTGTCTCACCATTGCCATGTCGCAGCCGCACCACTCCCGCGTGCACTGCCGCACCACTTCCACGCCACTGCCACACCACTTCGGCACTGCTACCGCTCACGGTTTCTCACGATAATCTCTTCTTCATTTTGAATGTTATTACTCTCTGGCATGCTAAAGTTGTTAGTATGAAGCTATAAAATGACCTGATGTAAAATTTTGTTCTATTGTAAAAAATGTTTATGGAGAAGTTGGTTCATATATGTGGTTTTTTAATGCGATTTCAGTTTTCAAATATTTAATGAGAAGGCAACATTTACGATGATAGATTAGCCAACTATCGTTTTATAGATAGACATGGTTTTATTTATATTATTTAAGATTGTTCCTGTTTGTATCATTAAAAATGGTTTATCAGGTTCAAATAATTTTATTATCATAATGATGACATTGAAGATCTTGTTCCTTCTAACTATTTGGTTTCTTATCACAATGATCTTCTTTAATTTGGTTTCTTATCACATGAGATTTATTGGATTGGATTGTGTTATGGTGAGAACTTCATGAGAATATTTGGTTTCATTTTAAAATGGAGAAAAGGAAAATTTACATACTCCATTATATTATGTGGAATAAGGTGGGATTTTCTTTTTTTCCAATCAATCAAGTTTTGTTCTCTTATAACTTAATTAGAATTTAAAAGACGGAAAGATAAAAGAGCATGAGTTAAGCATGAAAATTTCAATTCAGCATCACAGATGATGAATTCAGTATCATTTATTTACTTTTTTTAAAGGCAAAGAGACACTAAGATCACCAAAATTACTATTTATAATCATACAGTGTTGTAGTTAACTTGTAATTTCTTAGCAGCAGGGTAAGTATTTAACCAATGGGGCACATGTTTTGTTTGTTCCTATGGCTTACATCATGCATGCATAATACGTGTATAGAAATGTACACAACATGGTCCAATTTTTAGACATTGCCCTTTTCATCAAATTGGTTCAACACCCTATAATTTAAAATTTTCTAACAAGAATGCCAAGTTTCTCTTTTACTCTCTCGAAAACGATACTTTGACAACTAGGGAAAAAACGTCCGTTTGACAACTGGGGGGAAAACATAAATTGATTGAAAATTAAGGTTTGATTAGTAAATTATAAGAGTCAGAGATGCAATATTATCAAAATGGAGGGATGGATTTGTAAAAAGTGAGATATATGTTGATAGTCCCTTCCTCTCGCTCGACCTCGCTCGACCTAGGGTTCCCTTCCTCTCACTTGTCTTCCTCTCGCTGGACCTCTGTCTCGTTCGACCTGTGTCGCGCTGAACATCACTGTCTCTCGCTCAAGCGACCCCTGCGGTGAGTGTTCTTGCTACTCCATTGTTGCTTTCTTTTCTGTTTATCTTTGATTGGGTTTGTAATGAAAATATTCTTCAGGGTTTAGGGTTACTTGAGTTGTGATACTATATTAATGTCCAACAAGTGTTAATTGATGAAATGTTACAATGAAGAAGTATACTGACATTAGAAACAGTTTGAAAAGTATATTGGCTGGAAACTGAATAGTTAATTGATTTACTAGTAGTTTTTACGATAATCTTTGTCATAGGTGATATTATCTTTGTAAATGTTTTCAGTTAGTTACAACATCTTCTCAGTTTGTTATAACAGTTTTGTTGGCTATTGCATAAGTGATGAGTCAACACAGTACTGTTTTTATGTACTCTTCATAGAGTGTCTATGATAAATGTGTATTCAACTGAATATTATAGTAATAATAAGATTTATCTTCTCTCCAAAAATTAAATTGTAATATTGTATCATAATCTTCTGACTCAAAGCCCGGTGGTTGGGTCATGTAAACATGTACTAATTCATTTAAAAGTGCATTGTTGAAATAAACTTGTTGAATAGATCATTTATTTGTAAGAGCTAAGGTTAGAACGAGCTTAATAGTAATAGGATTTACCGCTAGAGAGAAAGTATCTGAAAAGTCACCACCAAAATTCTAATTCAGACCCTTAACCAATAGATGAGCCATGTACCTGTTAATAGTACCATGCAAATTTTCTTTTAATTCAAAACACCCATATACATCCAGTAGCAGTTTGACCTGGTGGAAGAGAGGTGAGATACCATGTGTTATTAGCCTATAGAGCATCATACTCAACATTCATAGCTTGCCTCCAAAAAAGTGGAGAGGATAAAGCTGACTTTACCGTAGATGGTTCTGCAACAATAAGGACTAAGGTGGTTCTTAAGACAAGACTGAACAATATTGGATTTTAGAACATATGTGCTTAAGATGAGTAGACCTAGGAGGTGAAGGACAACATGAGAAAGAAGGGACATAGAAGAAGTAGATAATCCAGTTTTACACCCCAAGACAAAACACACGGGGTTGAATATAATTTTTGTTGGATAAAAGGTTCTTAGTGATCATTCATGCACCTGCATATGACCAACTTCCTGAGATATTGTGACCAAACATTTGTTAAAGGCTCTGAATAGTTAAGTTTTTCTTCATTGGGTTTCTTTATGAGTAAAAGCAAGTTCAGATCACCATAGTAAGGTTCAAATGCTGATAATTTAGTGTGATAAAACAATGCATGTGCCTTTGTAGGCTTGTAATGTTAGGTTAGGTTATTACAATTCTCTCTTCCGAGTTATAAAAAATATGCTTCCTTATATATGTTGTAGAAATTGTCCTAGTTAATGCAATGGAATCAATTAATTCATCATTGACCCCTAATTTTCAGAGTGAAAAAGTTCTCCAGAGTTTTCACATTTCCTGTAAAGTTCAAAACCAAATTTGTTTACATACTTTCTCAGGAAAAGTGTCATTTCACTCCTCATCATCACTTCTCCTCTGTTATGTTTCTTGATAGACATTTTTTATTGCTGATCCTTTTGTGGAGTAATTTTTTTAATATAATCATCTCATAATTCCTATTAAATAAAATCTAACTTGTCAAAGATTAGAAACTTACAATGAATAATTTTCCAGCATTTTATGGTTTCTTCCCCAAATTTGTGGCATCAACTACTGCGGCAGCTAATGAAATTCCCATATGCAAAAGAAGTAATAACATAATCAGCGTGAAAACCAAAAAATTGAATACTTGAAATTAGAAAAATATGGAGTTTGTATTTTACAGGAAAATCTATATAGAAAGTAATGTGAAACTAGTAAGAGGCACAAATTATCATTGTCATACCAACAAACCTTCTTTTAAAGCAAGCAACTTAGGAGTTTCTATTGCTTCTTGACTTGATACCTACAGTTTAGACCATGTTAGTTTTGACAGAATGTCTTTTAATAGTAGCTACCTGAGCAAACATTATATGTGTAACATGCTTGTAGTAATTGTAGAGCATTGCCTGTCTTAGTCTATAATAGGAAAGTTTGTATAATACGCCCAAGATTTACGCCATGTTTGTATAATACACAATTTCAGCAAAATTATATGTGTAACATGCTTGTACTTATATTTTTTTTAGTATTTTGTCATTGTAAGTTTAATTTTAATAATTTGTAACAGGATTAGATGTTTGTTTTTCGTTAGGTTTATGTATAAGGGGGGAGGTAGTTGTTTTAGAAGATAGTGGTTCATGTTTAGTAAAAGATTTATTCGATGAAGAAGAACAAATAATAGTAACAAACATAGTTAGGAAGCTGAAAGAAAAAAAAATTAAGCATGATAAATATGTAGTTGACTTTTGTAGGCTTTATATCTTACTTGGGTGGGCAGTTTTTTACTTTCCTCGCACATCCCGCACTGTTCATAGTGTTCCTTTTAGTTTATTAGATGATTTGGAGGCATTAGATTATTACAATTGGGGAAATGTTGTGCACGGTGTATTAGTTAATAGTTTGCATCGTGCTAGTACAAAGTTAAATGAGCAAAAGAATGCTTCTCAATTGTACGTTGCTGGTTGTGTGGTTGTCTTACAAGTAACTTTCGTACCTAATGATGCTACAATTCTTACAAATGATTGATTTATTAGTTACTATGAAATTATTGTGACTGATGACATTGTATTGTGTAATAGATCTGGGCAGTGGAGCACTTGTCTTTGCATACTGATCCACCAAGAAAGATTTGTTTTCCGCGTTTTCTTGAATGGCCGAAAGTGAACATTCGAAGGTCCAAAATAGAACGTGCATTCATTTCAAACAATGTAAGAAATGTTGTGTACAACATATATTAATTTTTATTTAAAATGTGGAGTTATTATATTCTGTTGCTAACATATAAAGTCTTCCTTTTGGTAGATTGTATGGGATTGGGCACTGTCTATGGAAGATCAGACAATCAAAGTTGTGCAAGAAGCTTTGATGCATTCACAAAATGAGAATGCAGACATATATACCTTCCTCCAGTGGTGCCTCGTGTGACTTGCAACAACTTTTATCTGAGCAATGCACATGGAGATGTAAAACAGGAGAAAATGAAAAAAGGATCATTCAACTTGAACGTGAGGTAAAAATTTTGAAAGAACAAATTGGGATTCACATGAATAAGTCATCGATAAAGGAGTCTAGCCCTATCACATGCATAAAATGTTTGGAGAGCTAGGAGACCCAACTAGAAGATTTAGTTATTATTTTTATTATTATTTGCTATAGTGGGGATTTGAACCCAAGACCCAAAACTTATAATGCCTTTACTGAACCATCTGGGAAACTTAACTTTGCTTGGGATATTAGGATTTTAATTTATCTTTATTTCCTGTAATGAGACAAACTCATAAACTTAAGTTGTATTAAACATGTGGAAATTCAGAAGGAAGGTACGTAAGATTCAGAATCACTTTGTGAGTTGTTGCTCTGCTAGGGTTCTTCCTTGCATCACTTGATCTTATCAAGAATTATCCAATTCTTGTGGCGATCCTTCTTAGCTTATCAAATATTCTTATTTGTGGCACCTACGGTATCCTTTATGTTTTTATGTTTTCGATTTCCAATCAAATCAACTCTTAAAACCTAACCCTAAATTGTTTCCCTTCTATTCAAGTGTCGTCATATAATTAACAAT